>JADOBO010000154.1:0-45217 GCA_016403345.1 Corylus heterophylla | reverse complement strand
TGGCTTGTTGAGACTAATTGAAACTAATTTCTAGTAGAAACTCCAGAAATGTTTTGATTTATATATATGTTTTGTTATGTGTTGTGTTGAAATGTAGTATGTGTGTTGAAATTTTGTTTGTTGGATATTTGATACATATTATTAATGAAGTTGTCTTGTGTTGGATATATATATTGGATATAGAATTTTGTTTAATAAAATTGTGTTGTCTTGGATATATATATTGGATATTGAATTTTGTTTAATGAAGTTGTGTTGTGTTGGATATATATATTGGAAATAGAACTTTGTTTAATTAAGTTGTGTTGTATATATATATATTGGAAATAGAACTTTGTTTAATTAAGTTGTGTTGGATATATATATTGGAAATTGAATTTTGTCCAATGAAGTTGTGTTGTGTCGGACATATATATTGGATATATAATCTTGGATATATTATCTTGTTTAATGAAGTTGTGTTGGATATATATTTACTTGAAATTGATTATGGATAGTAGATTATATATGTAGATGGATTGTGGATTATGGATTATGGATTATGGATTATGGATTATGTAGGTGGATTGTATTATGAATGTGTATTATGTATTGGATTGTGGATTATGTAGGTGGATTGTATTATGAATGTGTATTATGGATTGGATTGTGGATTATGTAGGTGAATTGTATTATGAATGTGTATTATAGATTGGATTGTAGATTATGTAGGTGGATTGTATTATGTATGTGGATTGGATTGTGAATTATGGATTGGATATTGAATTTTGTTTAATGAAGTTGTGTTGGATATTGGATTTAGTTTAATGATATATATGTTGGATTTTGGATATTGGATATATATTGATTGTTGGATGTATATTGGATTTTGGATATTGGATATATATTGGTTGTTGGATGTATGTTGGATATTGGATGTATGTTGGATGTATATTGGATATATATTGATTGTTGGATGTATATTGGATATATATTGATTGTTGGATGTTGGATATTGGATGTAGGATGTTGGATATTGGATATTGGATGTAGATTATGGATTGGAATTATTGTAGATTATGGATGTTCAATATATAGATTATGTTGATTATTGGATATTGGATATATATTGATTGTTGGATATTGGATGTAGGATGTAGGATGTTGGATATATATTGATTGTTGGATGTTGGATATTGGATGTAGGATGTTGGATATTGGATGTAGATTATGGATTGGAATTATTGTAGATTATGGATGTTCAATATATACATTATGTGAGAATATTGAAATTATTGTAATTGGGGAATATCAGGAATATTTGAAATATCAGGAAAATCAGGAATATTATCAAGAATATTAAAAAAAAAAAAAAAAAACATTTTTGACGTGTCAAAGCTGTTTGGCACGTCAAAAATCACCGTGCAAATTTCGGCGTGTTATATTGACGTCAAAAACCTTTTGGCGTGTCGAAATGACACGTCAAGAAGGTTTTGGCGTGTCATTTTGACACGTCAAAAGGTTTTGGCGTGTCAAAATGACACGTCAAAAATCTTTTGGCGTGTCAAAATGACACGTCGAAATATTTACGGCGTGTCATTTTGACACGTCAAAACCTTCTTGACGTGTCAATATGACACGTCAAAACATTTTGACGTGTCACAATAACACGTCGAAACAATTTTTGGCGTGCCATTTTCGACACGTCAAAAATTTTTGACGTGTCACTGAGACACGTCAAAACCCCGATTTTTGACACCTACCCTTTAACGGTCGACAAGCGTCAAAAGCGCAGCGTCAAAGAGGTTTTGCGTGTCAATACCATTGACACGTCAAAAACCCCTAGTCAAAAACAAAATCAATTTTTGTAGTGAGAGTATAAATTGTCATTTATACAAGAATCAATTATATATGCAATCTTTTCCTTTGAGTAGCAGTAGACTATTGGTCTGGTCTCCACGATTTCTTTATAAGTTGATGTGGTCTTTACGTTTTCCATTGCTAGCGACTATTGCCATTGTTGAATGGTGTTGCCTTGTGTGAATGGACAGAATT
This sequence comes from Corylus heterophylla, assembly GCA_016403345.1. Lineage (NCBI taxonomy): Eukaryota > Viridiplantae > Streptophyta > Magnoliopsida > Fagales > Betulaceae > Corylus > Corylus heterophylla. The sequence goes on along the minus strand of JADOBO010000154.1, from coordinate 43,183 downwards.
CAAATGCATGCTTTGTAAGGAAAGAATTCCACTAATTCGTAATTCACCAAATCACGTTTGGTTGACTTCTTGGTCTACATGTTTTATGTAAATTTAACCGTTTTAGAAAAATTGTTTCTTTGAAAATATTTTTCTTTTGACTTGTACAGAAAAAGAGACATTGCAAAACCGACCAGCAACTTCTTGCAACCTCTGGCCATGGTCTGACAGTTTCTGACTATTAGCCATTTTGATAACATAAAACAAAAACATTAACAATCAAAATACAAAACACCAAAAATATTTTCACATTTATGTCACATTAATAGATTTTTAAAAAAAATGAATGTGGTAGCCCTTGGAGGCTTTCGTCATTTTTTTTTTTATCAATTGTTGTGGGGGCCAACCATTTATATTATGGGGTTGGTTTAGCCACCTCTGGCAAATGGGGTGTGGCCATTTCCATGGCCAATGGGGTAATGCCACTAAACTTAATATATATATATATATATATATATATATATATATAAAATTTTAATTTTTAATGTTCTTAATTTTTAAAAATAATTTTTATTTTTAATTAGATATATTAACACGTGTCAATTTCTTATTAGTGTGATGTGACATTTCGTAAAATTTTAGATAGAATTTACATGGAGGTACCATCTCCATCTTTAAGCAAACAAGAAGTACCTTCTATGATAAAATGTAAATTCAAGAACAAAAATAAAGAAATTAAATCATATGGGTGTATAAGATATTTAACCTTATTTCTTATTCATTTGTAAGTAAACAGTACTCACTGACCATTTATTTTTAGTTAAAATTATGAGACTTAAGAAGAAGAATTTTAACCACTTATACTAAATTGTTTCAATAAAATAACTAAAAAATAATTTTAATGAGACTGTCTAAAATGCTATAACCAGTCAATGGCGGCCACGTAAAATAGAAATGATAGGAACAGACGTTACCCAACAAAAAGAAAGGACGAAAATCAGTTACTTTATTCAATCTTTGGGCACCATCACTGACATGTTGAGCTTTCAATTCACATTACATAAGGCCCCGTTTGCAAGTAACGTGATGGAACTTCCATGCAGTAGATGCTTGGTAGAATGAAAAAGCATTCCTCGGCCGCCCTTACCGACACTCTGAATTCCAATTTGTTGAAAAGCAGAATAGATTGAAGGGGTGTCGAAGAAACAGTGCGCTCTCAAGTCTTGACTTATGTGGATATACAGTATACATATATTACTTTCTTTCTCCGAGAAAGAAAAGATCAACCATTTGAAAATCAATGGGAGCCATTACCCATCTTTTCGTCTACTCTGTGTTCTTCTCTCTGTTTAGAATCTCCATTACACAAGACTCTAGTACTCCAAGGCAGTCAATCACAGACGGTGGCACTACTTTAGTTTCAGCTGGCTCATCATTTCAATTGGGATTATTCAGCCCATGTAATTCCAAAAGTCGATATCTGGGAATATGGTACACAACATCTCCAGGGACAGTTGTATGGGTAGCCAACAGAGAAGCTCCGCAGCGATCACTTAGGAGTTTTAAAGGTCATGTGATGGAATTCTAGTGCTTCTTATAGCACGAGCGGTGTTGTTTGGTCATCAAATACATCAAGTACTGTAGAAAATCCAGTTGCAGCTGTTGGACACAAATCTTGTTGTGAGAGAGAAATGATGATGACTCGAGAGAAGTTTGTGTGGCAGAGTTTTGACTATCCTTGTGACACACTCCTACGGAAATGAAGCTTGGATGGAACTTAGTAACTGGTCTAGAGGTTTTATCATCTTGGAAGAGCATGGATGATCCTACTCAAGGTGCGTTTTCAATACGGCTAGATCCTCGTGGGCTTCCGCAAATGTTTAATATGGAGGGAGATTCAATAAAGACTAGAGCAGGGTCATGGAATGGCCTTCGTTTTACGGGATATCCTAAATTAAGACCAAATCCAGTATTTGAGTATGAATTCGTGTTGAATGAGAAGGAGAGTCGATTCTGGTTCAAACTCCTTAACACACATTTTCTCAAGATTTGTGGTAATCCCATCAGGCGTTGCGCAACGATACGTATGGATAGATCGGACATTTACTTGGGAGCTCTTCTCTACATCCCAGGCAGATCAATGCGAAAATTATGGCTTATGCGGTGCATATTGTTGGTCCCATTTGCACAGATATTAAGGAGATGGACCATTTATAATGCGAGGTAAACCTCAATTCATGAACTAGCTTTTGGTTGAGTTAGGCCCAAGACCCATTTCTAATATGGTATCGAGCCTAACAATTAATTGGTTGTGGCCCACCGTCACCCATTGTCACGTGTTGGCTTGGATGTCCTCCACACTGAAGGCGTGTTGGAAGTCCCACATTGCTTGGGTATTGGGAGATAGACCATTTATAATGTGAGCCTCAATTCATGAGCTAGCTTTTGGGTTGAGTTAGACCCAACCCATTTCTAATACATATGCTACCCAACATCAATAAGTCTCTGTATGTTCATGCTTGGAAGGATTCTTTCCCAAGTCTCCAAAATATTGGGATTCGATAGATTGGTTTGATGGGTGTGTTCGAACAACTCCTTTGGAATGCAATGGCGGAGATGGATTCTGAGCGCCGGGGAGGAAATTGCGGACACGTCTTCTTCGGTATAACAAGAGCATAAGCCTCAGGAATGCGAAGGAATGTGTTTGAAAAACTGCTCATGCAGCATATGCAAGTTTAGATGTTAGGGAGGAGGAAGCGGCTGCGTGCTTTGGTTTGGTAGTCTAATTGATATAGCGAATACTCCGACTCGGTGGGCAAGATCTCTATATAAGGATGGCCACATCGAACTCGGTATCGTTCACTTTCTCTTTGTTTTAGTTTTTCTTATATTTTAAAGAAGACACGGAAAACTATGTAGTCGGCTTTCATACAACCACTAGACAAATTTTAATGCTTGGAAAACTAGGAGGTGGGGTGTTGAGATCAGCTTCATCCTTTATTTGCACACATTTCCTCTTCTAGAGTATTGGCGAAAGAGTTATTCTCAATGATACCTAACTCTGTTTTGGTCTTTCGAACAACAAGAAAAAGTGGCGCTCTGTGAGAAGAAACTAGTAGCAATTATAGTCAACTCAGCATTACTAGTCGTGGGAATGATAATAGTTGCACTCGTCTAATACATATGGAAGAAGAAACTCAAAACCAAGGTAGAAACTCAAAACCCAAATATGCCTTTCACAAAGAACATATTTTGGGGTAAGTATTTTGCTTTGGATAAAAGAACTATTAGAGATTTTTAGGCCCATGCATCTCTTGTTATTTTAGGAACAACAAAAATAAATCATGGGAAGGAAGATATGGGTTACCGATTCTTGATCATCAGCCATAGCTAATGCAACCGATGATTTTTCAAACAACAAGCTCGGAGAAGGTGGCTTTGGATCCGTGTACAAGGTAAATAACAACATAAATCGAAGCTATATTTTTCATTTTTAGGGCGATGTCGAATGCGTTACTATTGAAACATACACTATATAACAACATACGTGCATTACTATCAAAATGACGTCGCTACTTGGCAACATTGTTTCTCGGTTGTTATCGTCACTAGGGTGGCGTCGTTTCATGTTGAAACGACACCTCTCAAAAAAGTATCGTTTGCGCAGTAACAACACCATTGTGGCATCATTGCCTGTTCAACGACACCTCTTTTTGTGAGTGTCGTTTGCAACGTGAAGGGATACTGTTAGTGTTGTTTTAACAAAATGACACTTGCCGCGTCACCATCCTTAGTATTTTTGTATTGTCCAAGTTATACATGCTACATTATTAATTTCGGGTAAATTGCCATCTGAGAAAGATATAGGCTTTCAAAGAATTCTAGACAAGGGTTGAATGAGTTCAAAAATGAAGTTATTTTGATTGCCAAACTTCAATATCGTAATCTTGTGAAGCTTCACAGTTATTGCATTCAAGAAAATGAAAATATGTTAATCTATGAATACATGCCCAACAAAAGCTTAGACTCCTTTATTTTTGGTTTGAACCTCGACCTTGACTTGATTCAAAGCATTCATGTTTAGTCTTATCCTCTTTATTAATGAAATTGTTTACTAAGAATGTAGCCGGTATGTGCTAACATGAATATGAAATTGGACAAATCAAGCAAAGAGTAAAGTGCTAGATTGGCATAAACGTATCAACATTATCCATGGTGTTGCTAAAGGGCTTCTCTATCTTCATGAAGACTCTAGACCGAATTATCCACGAGAGATCTAAAAGCTAGTAATATCCTTTTAGATAACAATATGAATCCAAAAATTTCGGACTTTGGCTTGGCTAAATCATTTGGGGGAGATTAAGTTGACTCTGAGACTAATAGAATTATTGGAACATAGTAAGTATGCTTAAACTCAATTAATAGGTTAAATTTAGTTGTTTTTAACTTAGTTTTCTTTGTAATGGTATTTTCAGGTGGTTATATGTCTCAGTATATATGGTGCATGGACGGTACTCGGTAAAATATGATATATTTAGCTTTGAAGTTTTAGTATTAGAGATATTGAGTGGAAAGAAGAATAGAGGATTTTGTCACCCAGACCACCACCTTAATCTTCTTGAACATGTAAGTATTAACAATGCAGTTATTGTGATGAGAGCCCTATTATTCTAATGTTCTTTTAGTTAAGAGCCAATATAAATGGTCTGACTAACAAAAATTTTATTTTAAATTTCTTTCAGCATGGAACCTATGGATTAAAGATAGGTCAATGGAACTTATTGATAAATTGGTAGATAACTTGTGCACTCTATCTAGTGTATTCGACACATTCATGTGGGTGTTATGTATGTAACGAAGACCAAAAGATAGACCAAACATGTAAATCATTGTTCAAATGTTGAGCAGTGAGAATTTGCCTAAGCTGAAACAATCGGGTTTCTTTTCAGATTCACCTAAAGCAGATTCTTCATATGGGAAGCATATAGAACTTGTTCAGCTAACAATCACCAATACTTTGTTTGAAGGGCGATAAAGTATGTCACTTGAGAGCAAAAGCAATGAGTTTTTTTTTTTTTTTAGTACAATTTATGTAATCTTGATTTCAGCATATTTAGCTAAACAAAAAGGTCTGGAAGCTGCTACTCTTTGGGACAGAAGGGTAAAAAGATAAAGATCTTTGGCTTAGTGCAAGGCCGATCCTACTATATTCATGCTATTTATTCATATAGTGAATTAGTCTTTACACATAGGACTAATATCATGTGTTTCAGAGTGTGTTCTTCTTTGAATAATTTTAGAATCAATTCCTTTGACAATGCATACTATTATTTTATATCTAAGTTTTGACCTGAAATTGGAAGTTTATGCCAAAACATGCTCTCCAAAAACCTCTTGGCTTTCTTTTACCGACTAATGCTGTGTCTTCTACATATCTTACTAGTATTCAATTAAAAACTCAGTAGCCACTTTACTGATCCCAGATTCCCAATGCTCTTTCCTCTTTATATGGTGTCCATGCATGAATACATTGCTTGACACAAATGAATAAATCCCCTGTTTCTCATGCCACTCGCTATCTCTAGTTTTCAAAACACTTACATTAGATTTGACTAAGAACAGTCCATTAATTGCGTAGTTCGAAGACATTTAACTCCTTTATGGGCAAAGGTTTAAGTATACAAAATATTTAGAGATTCTTACGTTCCATCCACTCTGCTTTACTTTGCTTCAATTTCATCTCCTTCAAATATATTAGCCATGCCAAAGTCTGAAATTTGGATTCATCTTACTGTTGAGTGAAACATTGCTAGCTTTTAGATCTCTCTGGGATAATTCCCAATCTGCATTCTTGTTGAATATAAATTATCCCCAAGCAATCCTTTCTTCTTCTTGAATGCAACATCCTAAAATCTTCACAAGGTTTCTATGCTGAAGTTTGGCAATGCTATTTCTTGCCCTCTTCTAAAAATGCCAATATATATCATGATCTGTATCAATCACAAATGCTCAGGAATAAGGGATGTCATGCTCGTATTCATGTTTGTATTATGCATGCATTCATACTTAAAAATGGCTGAAGGAGTTCTCTCTGTAGAAAAGACTCATCCCTCCACCTGGAATACTTTATAAACAACAAAACTGAGCCCTTTTGAAAGCAGAGACCCATATCAAGTAATTTTACCTATGATCCCACTGATTAATGCAAGGCATAATAAAAGAAGCAGAAACATCCTAGATTGGGGTAGCTGTTGTAAGACCTGTCATCTTTTCTTTTACTAAATTTTCACTGATCAAATAGGTTTTGGTTTTTTCTTACTAAAAAATCTGTTACCTTCTCTTTTCCGCTTCCTTTTCAAGACAAATAACAAGAAGCATAGGTCTAGGGGGCCGTTCAAAGATATAATAGCTAAACATCATTCTTATGACCCTCCAAGAATAATGTGACTTTTAAAATTACCATGAGACTTGTGATTAATTACTATTGAATTTTGATCAAGTGGTAATTTTAAAGTCACCTCATTTAGATGGATACAAGAATGATACAAAATGAACTTTTAAATTACTCGGTCCTTACTTTTTTTTTGTCATTTTGAGGTTCCATACGCTACTGTCTGCAATCATGAACCCTGCCAGCGTTAGCATTATGAAATATATTTGTCTAAAATAATTTTATCAATTATTAAATATGTAAGTGGCCCTACTTCATAGCTGTGAGGATGCAAGGGCCACAGACCAATGAACCTGTTTTGTCCTCCTTTCAGCCTCCTTCTAGTGCTTGGCGTGCGGTCAATGTTGATACAGAAACAATCAATCGTTTCTATTCCATGAAGTCTATGCTTGAAGGTGATAGATTCCCTCCAATCACGATTTTTAAATGGATCCTTAATAAATGTCTTACATCTATTCTCTAAAATTGACTATCAAGAACAGACAAAAGAAATAAAAAAATAAAAAATTGATGTGAAGAGGATTTCAAAGAATTCTAGACAATGACAAACGAGTTGAAAAATGAAGTTATTTTGATTGCTAAACTTCAACATCGTAATCTTGTGACCCTTCTTGGTTGTTGCATTCAAGAAAATAAAAGAATAATAGTCTATGAATACGTACATGTCCAGAAACTTGGACTCCTTTATTTAGTTTGAACCTTGTCCTTGTCTTGATTCAAAGCATTTGTGTTTAATCTTATCCTCTTTCATTAATGAAATTGTTTTTGAGAATTTAGAATGCACTAACATGAATGTGAAATTGGACAGATCAACCAAATAGTAAATTACTAGATTAGCATAAGTGCATCAACATTATTCGTGGTATGGTCATGAATCACAGTGTTTCATGTAAGGTTAGGATTACATGGTTCTTCCTACAATTTATACAGCAACATTTCTTTAAATGGATGCAGTCATTTGTTGTGCTTGATTTTTTCTAAACTATCATTCTATTTATTGATTTTTCTTCCTTCAACACCAGCTTCTATGTTCAGTGGATGGTTTGTAGATTCAGGGTACAATTATATTGACAAAGTAGTGTTTAGTTCTGATTGATGTTCAATATTTAAATTGCTAAAGTGTTAATTTGAAAGTCTAAGAGTATATTTGTGATTGTGTTTGAGAAATAGAATTTTTAAGTCAAAAAGTGTCTTTTTGGCAAAAGCTAATTTTTAAGCTTTCGTCAAAAGTGTTTTTTGGCAATTTTTAAGTTTTTTTAACCTTTAAAAACACTTTCAATTTTTAACCAAAGGTGTATTTTTTTTCAAACAGATTTTTAATGTTAAACACACTTTTAAGTCCCTCAAGCGCACATCAAAACCGGCACTGATGTTTAAAAAATCTAATTGATTGCTATTTTCATCTTACACCTTAATTTTTTTCCTATACTTTTTCTTTCCCAATATTATTATTCTATTTTTTTTAAAAAAAAAAAAAGAAAAATTCATAAGATGTTTCTTTGAAAAATCTTTGAATTTAAATCATAATTTTTAAAAATAACCGCGCATGACAGGGGTCATAAGCTAGTTTATGTAATAATGGGTTCAGCTTATTTAGCTGAATAAAAGTGTGGGCTGCATGCTACTCTTTAGGACAGAAGGGGCAAAAGACAAATAGCTAAGTATTTGACTCTTACTTTTACTCTTAGGTTGTCGCACCTTATCAAATTACATTGATTTTATCTCAACAACTTTTATTAAGAGTCTTATCTCTTGAGTTTGAATAGGACATATCTTGAGTTTGAGTAAGACTTGAATAGTTGCTTATCTTCATTCCTCGCATCAACAAATGGGAATGGTCAAGCGTCTAGACCCGGTCTCCAAATTTTACTTATCAAAAAAACTAAAGTATAATTTTTCTATTTTAACTACCAACTTTTTAAAGCATTCCCATCATACTTACTATTTTAAATATCAACTTTCACTATTCCATTTAAATATTTTTTCAAAGACTTCTTTAATTATTTTTAACTTTTTCAAAAATAGAAAATGAGAGAAAAATTTATATTATTTCTTAATCATTTGGTGAGTGAATAGTACTCACTATCTTTAGTAAGTAATGTTCACTCACCATTTATTTTGGGTTAAAATGGTGAAATTGAAAAGGGAATATTTTAACCAATTTCATCGAATGCTTCACTAAAATAATCAAAAATAGTTTTGGTGAGACTACAAAAATGCTATAAAGAGTAGAAGAAGCTACGTAAGATAAAGCACCCTGTGTTGAGCGAGATCTCCATCTGATGCTCAAATAAGGTATTTGAGAAAAGTGTATGTATTCTCTATATGGATTGTGACCTATTTATAGGCTGACAGGTTTATTCGGATTAGAACTCCTTCGATCTTATCCAAGCCTTGTAGCGTTGTTTGAATTAAGAGTAGTGGTTGTATGCGAACTCTAACACTATCCTTATGATGTTGGATAATCATGATAGGAGTCCCCAACTCAATGGGAGTCAACCATTGAATACCAGGAGTTGATTCGGCAATTGGGCTTGAATAGGAATAAGATAATCCCTGGCGATTAAGAGATTTGACAGCCTCAGGAGATCTATCCTTGGTGACGGATCCTCAGGTAACCGGGCCTTGGTAATACATTTCTTCTTCCCACTGCCAACTCTAGTGGGCTGGACCTTCATTAACTATGGATTAAAGCTTATGAGGACTTAGCCCATTGCTTTGTTACCATGCTATGGGTCTTCGGCTTACCGTGCCAGAACCATAAGTTTATTTTCCCAACATCACCCAACGAAAAGAAATGACTAAAATCAGTTACTTTTTCAAGTCATCACATAACACAAAAAGAAAAAGGAAAAACAAAGTCATCACATAGGCCCCGTTTGCAAGTAACGTGATAGGACTTCCATCCATTAGAAAATCAACGGAGGCATTTATTGACACTCCAGAATTCAAACTTGTTGAAAAGGAAATAAATAGATTGAAGGGAAGTGTCCTGAAGAAGACACTCCTTAATTAATGCGCTCTTGACTTGTATGGAATCTATGGATATACTATACCACATACATATATTACTTTCTCCGACTAAGAAAAGATCAACCATTAGAAAATGAATGGATGCCATTACCCATCTTTTGGTCTATTCTATCTTCTTCTCTCTGTTTAGAATCTCCATTACACAAGACTCTATTACTCCAAGTCAGTCAATCAGAGATGGTGGCACTACTTTAGTTTCAGCTGGCGGATCATTCCAGTTGGGATTCTTTAGCCGGTAACTCCAATAGTCGATATGTGGAATTTGGTACACAGTATCTTCGGAGACAGTTGTATGGGTAGCCAACAAAGCTTCGCTTAGCGATCACTCGGGAGTTTTAAGGTCACTGATGGTGGAATTCTTGTGCTTCTTAATAGCACGAGTGGTGTTGTTTGGTCATCTAATACATCAAGAACCGTAGAAAATCCAGTTGCGCAGCTCTTGGACACCAAAATCTTGTTTTGAAAGATAGAAACGATGATGACCCAGAGAAGTTTTGTGGCAGAGTTTTGATTATCCTTGTGACACGCTCCTACCAGAAATGAAGTTTGGATGGAACTTAGTAACTGGTCTAGGGTGGTTTTTATCACCTTGGAAGAGCACGGAAGATCCTGCTCAAGGTGAGTATTCTGTACGGATAGATCTTCGTGGGTATCCACAGTGGGTTAATATGGAGGGAGATTGAATAAAGACTAGACCAGGGTCATGGAATGGCCTTCGTTTTACGGGATATCCTCTATTAAGATCCAATCCAGTATTTGAGTATGAATTCGTGTTGAATGAGAAGGAGGTCTATTACCAGTACAAGCTATATAACACTTCCGTTTTATCAAGATTACAGGTAAACCCATCAGGCGTTCCGCAACGATTCAATTGGGTGGATCGAAAACGGAGTTGGGAGCTTTTCTTTACATTACAGATGAGTGCGACAATTATGGTTTATGCGGTGGATATGCTACCTGCAACACCAATAAGTCTCCTGTATGTGCATGCTTGGAAGGATTCCTACCCAAGTCTCCAAAAAATTGGGATTCAGTACTTGATTGGTCTGATGGGTGTGTTCGAAGGACTCCTTTGGAACGCAATGGCGGAGATGGATTCCTGAAGCGCACGGGTTGAAATTGCCGGACACATCTTCTTCATGGTATAACAAGAGCATGAGCCTCAAGGAATGCGAAGGAATGTGTTTGAAAAACTGCAACTGCACAGCATATACAAGTTTAGATGTCAGGGGAGGAGGAAGCGGCTGCGTGCTTTGGTTTGGTAGCCTAATTGATATAAGCGAATACTCCAACTCCAAGTCTGGGCAAGACCTCTATATAAGGATAGCTACTTCAGAACTTGGTACCGTTTCACTTTTTCTCTTTGGATTTTTCTGAATTTGTTTTTCTTATATTTTAAATAAGACATGGAAAACTATGTCGTCGGCTTTCTACCGGCGGTACACTTTTTACATGTTTCTATATTTTATGAGGTGGAGGGGACGATATACCATTAATTAAATAATTAAGTTTATAATTATTTACATGTAAAGTTTTTGGATAAATAGTAATTTAAAGTGGTATCCAAGCAAAACTCATGAATTGAAATCCTGATTATATTGTCAACTTTCAATAAGTATTGAGCCATATAAAACTTGCTTAATAAGCTGATCATACAACCACTAGACAAATTGTAATGCTTGGAAACTTGGAAGTGGGGGTGTTGAGATCAACTGCTTCATCCACTTTATTTGCACACATTTTCCCGTGTAGATGGGCAAAAAGAGTTATTCTCAATGATATCTGACTCTGTTTTGGTCATTCAGAACATCTTGAGAAAAAGAGGCGCTCCGCTGAGATGAAACAAGTAGCAATTATAGTCAGCTCATCATTACTATTCGTGGGAATGACAATAGTTGTACTAGTCTCATACATATGGAAGAAGAAACTCAAAACCCAAGGTAGAAACTCAAAACCCAAATATGCCTTTCATCAAGAACATATTTTGGGGTAAGCATTTCGCTTTGGATAAAAGAACTATCAAAGATTTTTTTCATGCCCATGCATCTCTTGTTATTTTAGGAACAACAAAAATAAGTCATGGGAAGGAAGATATGGAATTACCAATGTTTGATCTAGCAACCATAGCTAATGCAATGAGATAATTTTTCAAACAACAAGAAATTGGGAGAAGGTGGCTTTGGACACGTGTACAAGGTAAATGACAACATAAATCGAAGCTATAATTTTTCATTTTCTAGGCAACATCGTGCATTACTATTGAAACATATGCTATGTAACACCATCGTGTGTTACTATTGAAACGACATCGTGCTACTAGGTGCGTCGTTTCTACGATGGTTGACGTCACGAGGCTAATGTCGTTCCACTATTGAAGCGACACCTTTAATAAATAGGTGTCGTTTGCACGATAACTACACCATATGTGGCATCGTTGCTGTTCAACGACACATCTTTTTGAGAGGTGTCATTTGCAACGTGAAGGATGCGACACTAAGCGGCATTACCATCCTTAGTGTTTTTGTATTGTCCAAGTTATATATACTCTTTTATTTGGGGTAAATTGCCGGATGAAAGAGATATAGTGTGAAGAGTCTCAAAGAATTCTAAACAAGGACTAAGCGAGTTGAAAAATGAAGTTATTTTGATTGCAAAACTTCAACATCGTAATCTTGTGAAGCTTCTTGGTTGTTGCATTCAAGAGAATGAGAACATGTTAATCTATGAATATATGCCCAACAAAAGCTTGGACTTCTTTATTTTTGGTTTGAACCTTGACCTTGACTTGATTTAGAGCATTCAAGTTTAGACTTATCCTCTTTAATTAATGAAATTGATTGTACTAACATGAGTGTGAAATTGCATGATCAAGCAAAGAGTAAATTACTAGATTGGCATAAGCGCGTTAACATTATTCATGGTGTTGCTAAAGGGCTCCTCTATCTTCATGAAGACTCTAGATTGCGAATTATTCATAGAGATCTCAAAGCTAGCAATATCCTTCTTGATAACAATATGAATCCAAAAATATCGGACTTTGGCCTAAATCATTCGGGAGATCAAATTGATTCCGAGACCAATAGGATTATTGGAACATAGTAAGTATGCTTAAACTTCTTTTATAGGTTAAGTTCAACTATTTTTTTAACTTCTTTTATTTACAATGATATTTGGCAGTGGATATATGTCTCCCGAGTATGCAGTGCATGGACAATATTCAATAAAATCGATGTATTTAGCTTTGGAGTTTTAGTATTAGAGATATTGAGTGGAAAGAAGAACGAGGATTTTGTCACCCAAACCACCACCTTAATCTTCTTGGACATGTAAGCTCAAAAGAGTGACATATCCTACTAATTTACTTTCTCTTTTAGGAAACTTCTTACTAATCATGTGGTTCTGATCTGCAGAGGGCCTTATGATGCCACGTTATTATGATGTTTTTTAGTCATAGGCAATTTGAAGACATGCAGCTGACCCATTAAAATTTGGCTTTCATTTCTTTCGAGCATGAAGCTGTGGATTGAAGACAAGCCAATGGATGATCGATGAATTGGTAGGTAACTCTTGCACTCTATCTAGTGTATTACAACACATTCATGTGGGTCTATTATGTGTGCAACAAAGACGGAAGATAGACCAAACATGTTGTCTGTTGTTCAAATGTTGACTAGTGAGAGTTTATTGCGCGAAACAGCGAGGTTTCTTTATGGATTCACCTACAACAGATTTTTCGGCAAGCATGGCACTTGTTCACTAACGAAATCTCTACAGTGTTTGAAGCACGACAATGTCATCTCTTGGCTTTCTTTTACCGACGATCTTACGCATATCTTACTAGTATTCAATTAAAACTCTATAGCCACTTTATAACTCTTTTGTCGAAAGTTAAATGCCTAAAACATTTAGCGTTTTCTTTGTTGTTGTTTATTCTGCGCAATAGCAATAAAAGTAATTATTAAAGCACTAGAGTTGATGTATAAAGAAATTTAGCAATGTAATGGTTAGTCCATTGGTTGAAATTCTAACTGTTGATGAAGATTCTATGTGCGGCTTTGGGTAAGAAGACCAGGCTTGTTAGGTGAAGTACATTGCTTTGATTTTCTTTTCTTTCCTTAATTTTATTGCTGGGTGCATTTGTTCTTCTGCCCTAGTTCTTTATTTGGTTGCTAAGAAGTTTCGATTCGGAGATGAAAATTGAGTGATTATTTATGTTTGGTTGCTTAGAAAATTGGGGAGAAGGGATGAAACTATAGAGTCGTCTGTCTTAAGGGATAATTACTTGGCAAGAAGTAGCCGTGTCTAGATAAAGTGTTCTGGAGCGGATATCACAATAAACAACACCCATTACGGTGATGTGGGAAGTGGATTTGGTGGTTGAGCAATGAGGAAAGTGGGAGTGTAGAAATATGCAAGAACAAGGAAAATTATAGAATCCATGGGAGCTAAATTTGAAGTGGGAAGAAGCTTCTACAAAAGCATCAATAGTTATAGCTATTGATTGCACAATGTAATCTATTCACCAAGCTGTAATCGAGAGAGTTAAAATGCTTAATCTATTCACAGAGACAAAGACATGTGCGAGCCTTTTGGCGGTTGCAATCTTTGGAGAGATGAGAGATCATTGCTCTGTAGCAGTTGAAAACTAGTGGGGTTCAATTTGGAGGTCTTGTGATTTCTCACGTTGGAGAAACGAAGTTCAAGATGAAGGACCATGTTGCGATACAAGATTGGAATTTTTATTTTTATATATATTATGCAAGAAGGCTTGGCTCTGACTCATTTTTGTTCCTTCACGTTACGTACCAAAATGATTATGATTGCAGATGTTTTTGTACATAAAGCATTGCACCTGCATCTCTTTCTTGATCTGTGATTTATTGTTGATTTGCTTTGGTAAGTAAAAGAGAGTTTTATGACAAACCAATACATGCCCTTTTAAAGTTGTTCAAAGCTTCATTTCTGTTTGAGGCATTTCAAGTTGGCTTTGTTTTTTGGTAAGCCTCTGACATGGTTTGATCTTTAAGCTTGGGTTGCCTTCTCTGTGAATAAAGAAGCTATCTTGAGTTGTATAAGGATAATGTGGATAGTTTGAGGAATTTTATTTTGTGTGCTTTGAGTTTGTTAGATCAAAATGTATCACATTTTGCAAACAAAATTTCAAGCAAAACACACAGCATGTAGGATACAAAGGGGACAACATGTGGCTGCTAGGATGTTACAAACATATGGTTTTCTAGTACTATGAACAGAATTGGTGATGTCTTTGAGGTTGTAGCATTTGTTTTTACTTGGTTATGGATGGTGTAAGAAGTTTAAGGAGCAGAGAATATATTGAATGAATCTCATATTTCTCTTGCCGCTCACTATCTCTAGTACCAAAACACCAAAGCTAAATAAGTCATTTGGTGAGAAGAGTCCAAAATTCTATTGGGCGACCCCAAGAAGCAAGCTGATGTGTTCTGAGTTAGCATTACAGGAGATCTTTAGTGATCCAAATGTGAAAGCAATCAAGTTGCTGAATTATATTCTCCAATGATCGATGAAAAGTTTCAATCTGAGAAAGAGGCTGCACTATTAATGGTGAAGGAGTTCTGATCGAAGGAGTTGTCCATATTGGCAGCTAAGGCAGCAGCGAAAGCTTTCACCAATATTAGCATCCAGTGAGGTGTGCTTCCTAGAGCGGCAACAATGGTGTTGCCGATGGAGTCACCGAGCGGCGGCAGCCACGCGCCATACCGTGCATTGCCACATCAAAACTAGCCTTGAAAACCGGATGGTGGAGAGGTCCATAGCCAAGTTTTATATTTATTAGCCATTTTGATAACATAAAACAAAAACATTAACAATCAAAATACAAAACACCAAAAATATTTTCACATTTATGTCACATTAATAGATTTTTAAAAAAAAATGAATGTGGTAGCCCTTGGAGGCTTTCCGTCATTTTTTTTTTTATCAATTGGCCCTTGGGGGCCAACCCCATGGCCCATGGGGTTGGTTTGCCAGCCCAATCTGGCCAAATGGGGTGTGAGCCATTTCCATGGCCAATGGGGGTAGTAGCCACCCCTAAACTTAATATATATATATATATATATATATATATATATATAAAATTTTTAATTTTTAATGTTCTTAATTTTTTTAAAAATAATTTTTATTTTTAATTAGATATATTAACACGTGTCAATTTCTTATTGGTGCTGATGTGACATTTCGTAAAATTTTAGATAGAATTTACATGGAGGTACCATCTCCATCTTTAAGCAAACAAGAAGTACCTTCTATGATAAAATGTAAATTCCAAGAACAAAAAATAAAGAAATTAAATCATATGGGTGTATAAGATATTTAACCTTATTTCTTATTCATTTGTAAGTAAACAGTACTCACTGACCATTTATTTTTAGTTAAAATTATGAGACTTAAGAAGAAGAATTTTAACCACTTATACTAAATTGTTTCAATAAAATAACTAAAAAAATAATTTTAATGAGACTGTCTAAAATGCTATAACCAGTCAATGGCGGCCACGTAAAATAGAAATGATAGGAACAGACGTTACCCAACAAAAGAAAGGACGAAAATCAGTTACTTTATTCAATCTTTGGGCACCATCACTGACATGTTGAGCTTTCAATTCACATTACATAAGGCCCCGTTTGCAAGTAACGTGATGGAACTTCCATGCAGTAGATGCTTGGTAGAATGAAAAAGCATTCCTCGGCCGCCCTTACCGACACTCTGAATTCCAATTTGTTGAAAAGCAGAATAGATTGAAGGGGAGTGTCCTGAAGAAACAGTGCGCTCTCAAGTCTTGACTTATGTGGATATACAGTATACATATATTACTTTCTTTCTCCGAGAAAGAAAAGATCAACCATTTGAAAATCAATGGGAGCCATTACCCATCTTTTCGTCTACTCTGTGTTCTTCTCTCTGTTTAGAATCTCCATTACACAAGACTCTATTACTCCAAGGCAGTCAATCACAGACGGTGGCACTACTTTAGTTTCAGCTGGCTCATCATTTCAATTGGGATTATTCAGCCCATGTAATTCCAAAAGTCGATATCTGGGAATATGGTACACAACATCTCCAGGGACAGTTGTATGGGTAGCCAACAGAGAAGCTCCGCTTAGCGATCACTTAGGAGTTTTAAAGGTCACTGACGATGGAATTCTAGTGCTTCTTAATAGCACGAGCGGTGTTGTTTGGTCATCAAATACATCAAGTACTGTAGAAAATCCAGTTGCGCAGCTGTTGGACACCGGAAATCTTGTTGTGAGAGAGAGAAATGATGATGACTCAGAGAAGTTTGTGTGGCAGAGTTTTGACTATCCTTGTGACACACTCCTACCGGAAATGAAGCTTGGATGGAACTTAGTAACTGGTCTAGAGAGGTTTTTATCATCTTGGAAGAGCATGGATGATCCTACTCAAGGTGCGTTTTCAATACGGCTAGATCCTCGTGGGCTTCCGCAAATGTTTAATATGGAGGGAGATTCAATAAAGACTAGAGCAGGTCATGGAATGGCCTTCGTTTCTGGGATATCCTAAATTAAGACCAAATCCAGTATTTGAGTATGAATTCGTGTTGAATGAGAAGGAGGTCGATTCTGAGTTCAAACTCCTTAACACTACATTTTCTCAAGATTTGTGGTAATCCCATCGGGCGTTGCGCAGCGATACGTATGGATAGATTGGACATTTACTTGGGAGCTCTTCTCTACATCCCGAGCGGATCAATGCGAAAATTATGGCTTATGCGGTGCATATTGTTGGAAGTCCCACATTGCACGAATATTAAGGAGATGGACCATTTATAATGCGAGGGTAAACCTCAATTCATGAACTAGCTTTTGGGTTGAGTTAGGCCCAAGACCCATTTCTAATATGGTATCGAGCCTAACCCAATTAATTGGTTGTGGCCCACCGTCACCCATTGTCACACGTGTTGGCTTGGATGTCCTCCGCCACACGTGAAGGCGTGTTGGAAGTCCCACATTGCTTGGGTATTAAGGAGATAGACCATTTATAATGTGAGGAAACCTCAATTCATGAGCTAGCTTTTGGGTTGAGTTAGACCCAAGACCCATTTCTAATACATATGCTACCGCAACATCAATAAGTCTCTGTATGTTCATGCTTGGAAGGATTCTTTCCCAAGTCTCCAAAATATTGGGATTCGATAGATTGGTTTGATGGGTGTGTTCGAACAACTCCTTTGGAATGCAATGGCGGAGATGGATTCTGAAGCGCCGGGGAGGAAATTGCGGACACGTCTTCTTCACGGTATAACAAGAGCATAAGCCTCAAGGAATGCGAAGGAATGTGTTTGAAAAACTGCTCATGCACATATGCAAGTTTAGATGTTAGGGGAGGAGGAAGCGGCTGCGTGCTTTGGTTTGGTAGTCTAATTGATATAGCGAATACTCCGACTCGAGGGTGGGCAAGATCTCTATATAAGGATGGCCACATCGAACTTCGTATCGTTTCACTTTCTCTTTGGATTTTTCTGAAAGTTTTTTCTTATATTTTAAAGAAGACACGGAAAACTATGTAGTCGGCTTTCATACAACCACTAGACAAATTTTAATGCTTGGAAAACTAGGAGGTGGGGGTGTTGAGATCAACTGCTTCATCCCCTTTATTTGCACACATTTCCTCTTCTAGAGTATTGGCGAAAAGAGTTATTCTCAATGATACCTAACTCTGTTTTGGTCTTTCAGAACAACTTAAGAAAAAGTGGCGCTCTGGTAAGAAGAAACTAGTAGCAATTATAGTCAACTCAGCATTACTAGTCGTGGGAATGATAATAGTTGCACTCGTCTAATACATATGGAAGAAGAAACTCAAAACCCAAGGTAGAAACTCAAAACCCAAATATGCCTTTCACAAAGAACATATTTTGGGGTAAGTATTTTGCTTTGGATAAAAGAACTATTAGAGATTTTTTTAGGCCCATGCATCTCTTGTTATTTTAGGAACAACAAAAATAAATCATGGGAAGGAAGATATGGAGTTACCGATTCTTGATCATCGACCATAGCTAATGCAACCGATGATTTTTCAAACAACAAGCTCGGAGAAGGTGGCTTTGGATCCGTGTACAAGGTAAATAACAACATAAATCGAAGAGCTATATTTTTCATTTTTAGGGCGATGTCGTGCGTTACTATTGAAACATACACTATATAACAACATCGTGCATTACTATCAAAATGACGTCGCTACTTGGCAACATTGTTTCTCGGTTGTTATCGTCACTAGGGTGGCGTCGTTTCATCGTTGAAACGACACCTCTCAAAAAGAGGTATCGTTTGCACAGTAACAACACCATTGTGGCATCATTGCACTGTTCAAACGACACCTCTTTTTGTGAGGTGTCGTTTGCAACGTGAAGGGATACAGGTTAGTGTTGTTTTAACAAAATGACACTGCCCGGCGTCACCATCCTTAGTATTTTTTGTATTGTCCAAGTTATACATGCTACATTATTAATTTCAGGGTAAATTGCCATACAGAAAAGATATAGCTGTGAAGAGGCTTTCAAAGAATTCTAGACAAGGGTTGAATGAGTTCAAAAATGAAGTTATTTTGATTGCCAAACTTCAATATCGTAATCTTGTGAAGCTTCACAGTTATTGCATTCAAGAAAATGAAAATATGTTAATCT
Organism: Corylus heterophylla; assembly: GCA_016403345.1. Taxonomy (NCBI): domain Eukaryota; kingdom Viridiplantae; phylum Streptophyta; class Magnoliopsida; order Fagales; family Betulaceae; genus Corylus; species Corylus heterophylla. The sequence goes on along the minus strand of JADOBO010000154.1, from coordinate 24,041 downwards.
ATGAATACATGCCCAACAAAAGCTTAGACTCCTTTATTTTTGGTTTGAACCTCGACCTTGACTTGATTCAAAGCATTCATGTTTAGTCTTATCCTCTTTTATTAATGAAATTGTTTACTAAGAATGTAGCCAGGTATGTGCTAACATGAATATGAAATTGGACAAATCAAGCAAAGAGTAAAGTGCTAGATTGGCATAAACGTATCAACATTATCCATGGTGTTGCTAAAGGGCTTCTCTATCTTCATGAAGACTCTAGACCGAATTATCCACAGAGATCTAAAAGCTAGTAATATCCTTTTAGATAACAATATGAATCCAAAAATTTCGGACTTTGGCTTGGCTAAATCATTTGGGGGAGATTAAGTTGACTCTGAGACTAATAGAATTATTGGAACATAGTAAGTATGCTTAAACTCAATTAATAGGTTAAATTTAGTTGTTTTTTAACTTAGTTTTTCTTTGTAATGGTATTTTGCAGTGGTTATATGTCTCAGTATATATGGTGCATGGACGGTACTTCGGTAAAATATGATATATTTAGCTTTGAAGTTTTAGTATTAGAGATATTGAGTGGAAAGAAGAATAGAGGATTTTGTCACCTGACCACCACCTTAATCTTCTTGAACATGTAAGTATTAACAATGCAGTTATTGTGATGAGAGCCCTATTATTCTAATGTTCTTTTAGTTAAGAGCCAATATAAATGGAGTCTGACTAACAAAAATTTTATTTTAAATTTCTTTCAGGCATGGAACCTATGGATTAAAGATAGGTCAATGGAACTTATTGATAAATTGGTAGATAACTTGTGCACTCTATCTAGTGTATTACGACACATTCATGTGGGTCATTATGTGTGCAACGAAGACCAAAAGATAGACCAAACATGTCGTCTGTTGTTCAAATGTTGAGCAGTGAGAATTTATTGCCTAAGCTGAAACAATCGGGTTTCTTTTCAGATTCACCTAAAGCAGATTCTTCATATGGGAAGCATATAGAACTTGTTCAGCTAACGCAATCACCAATACTTTGTTTGAAGGACGATAAAGTATGTCACTTGAGAGCAAAAGCAATGAGTTTTTTTTTTTTTTTAGTACGAATTTATGTAATCTTGATTTCAGCATATTTAGCTAAACAAAAAAGGTCTGGAAGCTGCTACTCTTTGGGACAGAAGGGTAAAAAAGATAAAGATCTTTGGCTTAGTGCAAGGCCGATCCTACTATATTCATGCTATTTATTCATATAGTGAATTAGTCTTTACACATAGGACTAATATCATGTGTTTCAGAGTGTGTTCTTCTTTGAATAATTTTAGAATCAATTCCTTTGACAATGCATACTATTATTTTATATCTAAGTTTTGACCTGAAATTGGAAGTTTATGCCAAAACATGCTCTCCAAAAACCTCTTGGCTTTCTTTTACCGACTAATGCTGTGTCTTCTACATATCTTACTAGTATTCAATTAAAAACTCAGTAGCCACTTTACTGATCCCAGATTCCCAATGCTCTTTCCTCTTTATATGGTGTCCATGCATGAATACATTGCTTGACACAAATGAATAAATCCCCTGTTTCTCATGCCACTCGCTATCTCTAGTTTTCAAAACACTTACATTAGATTTGACTAAGAACAGTCCATTAATTGCGTAGTTCGAAGACATTTAACTCCTTTATGGGCAAAGGTTTAAGTATACAAAATATTTAGAGATTCTTACGTTCCATCCACTCTGCTTTACTTTGCTTCAATTTCATCTCCTTCAAATATATTAGCCATGCCAAAGTCTGAAATTTTCGGATTCATCTTACTGTTGAGTGAAACATTGCTAGCTTTTAGATCTCTATGGATAATTCCCAATCTGCATTCTTGTTGAATATAAATTATCCCCCAAGCAATCCTTTCTTCTTCTTGAATGCAACATCCTAAAATCTTCACAAGGTTTCTATGCTGAAGTTTGGCAATGCTATTTCTTGCCCCTCTTCTAAAAATGCCCTGAATATATATCATGATCTGTATCAATCACAAATGCTCAGGAATAAGGGATGTCATGCTCGTATTCATGTTTGTATTATGCATGCATTCATACTTAAAAATGGCTGAAGGAGTTCTCTCTGTAGAAAAGACTCATCCCTCCACCTGGAATACTTTATAAACAACAAAACTGAGCCCTTTTGAAAGCAGAGACCCATATCAAGAAGTAATTTTACCCTATGATCCCCGCACTGATTAATGCAAGGCATAATAAAAGAAGCAGAAACATCCTAGATTGGGGTAGCTGTTGTAAGACCTGTCATCTTTTCTTTTACTAAATTTTTCACTGATCAAATAGGTTTTGGTTTTTTTTCTTACTAAAAAATCTGTTACCTTCTCTTTTCCGCTTCCTTTTCAAGACAAATAACAAGAAGCATAGGTCTAGGGGGCGTTCAAAAGATAATACAGAGATAACAATAGGAGTAATGCTAAACATCATTCTTATGACCCTCCAAGAATAATGTGACTTTTAAAATTACCATGAGACTTGTGATTAATTACTATTGAATTTTGATCAAGTGGTAATTTTAAAAGTCACCTCATTTTAGATGGATACAAGAATGATACAAAATGAACTTTTAGAATTACTCGGTCCTTACTTTTTTTTTTTTTTTTTTTTGTCATTTTGAGGTTCCATACGCTACTGTCTGCAATCATGAACCCTGCCAGCGTTAGCATTATGAAATATATTTGTCTAAAATAATTTTATCAATTATTAAATATGTAAGTGGCCCTACTTCATAGCTGTGAGGAATGCAAGGGCCACAGACCAATGAACCTGTTTTGTCCTCCTTTCAGCCTCCTTCTAGTGCTTGGCGTGCGGTCAATGTTGATACAGAAACAATCAATCGTTTCTATTCCATGAAGTCTATGCTTGAAGGTGATAGATTCCCTCCAATCACGATTTTTAAATGGATCCTTAATAAATGTCTTACATCTATTCTCTAAAATTGACTATCAAGAACAGACAAAAAGAAATAAAAAAAAATAAAAAAATTGATGTGAAGAGGATTTCAAAGAATTCTAGACAATGACAGAACGAGTTGAAAAATGAAGTTATTTTGATTGCTAAACTTCAACATCGTAATCTTGTGACCCTTCTTGGTTGTTGCATTCAAGAAAATAAAAGAATAATAGTCTATGAATACGTACATGTCCAACAGAAACTTGGACTCCTTTATTTTTGGTTTGAACCTTGTCCTTGTCTTGATTCAAAGCATTTGTGTTTAATCTTATCCTCTTTCATTAATGAAATTGTTTTTTGAGAATTTAGAATGCACTAACATGAATGTGAAATTGGACAGATCAACCAAATAGTAAATTACTAGATTAGCATAAGTGCATCAACATTATTCGTGGTATGGTCATGAATCACAGTGTTTCATGTAAGGTTAGGATTACATGGTTCTTCCTACAATTTATACAGCAACATTTCTTTAAATGGATGCAGTCATTTGTTGTGCTTGATTTTTTCTAAACTATCATTCTATTTATTGATTTTTTCTTCCTTCAACACCAGCTTCTATGTTCAGTGGATGGTTTGTAGATTCAGGGGTACAATTATATTGACAAAGTAGTGTTTAGTTCTGATTGATGTTCAATATTTAAATTGCTAAAGTGTTAATTTGAAAGTCTAAGAGTATATTTGTGATTGTGTTTGAGAAATAGAATTTTTAAGTCAAAAAGTGTCTTTTTGGCAAAAGCTAATTTTTAAGCTTTCGTCAAAAGTGTTTTTTGGCAATTTTTAAGTTTTTTTAACCTTTAAAAACACTTTCAATTTTTTTAACCAAAGGTGTATTTTTTTTTTTTTCAAACAGATTTTTTTAATGTTAAACACACTTTTAAGTCCCTCAAACGCACATCAAAACCGGCACTTAATGATGTTTAAAAAAAATCTAATTGATTGCTATTTTCATCTTACACCTTAATTTTTTTCCTATACTTTTTTCTTTCCCAATATTATTATTCTATTTTTTTAAAAAAAAAAAAAAGAAAAATTCAAAGATGTTTCTTTGAAAAAATCTTTGAATTTAAATCATAATTTTTTTAAAAAATAACCGCGCATGACAGGGGGTCATAAGCTAGTTTATGTAATAATGGGTTCAGCTTATTTAGCTGAATAAAAAGTGTGGAAGCTGCATGCTACTCTTTAGGACAGAAGGGGCAAAAAGACAAATAGCTAAGTATTTGACTCTTACTTTTACTCTTAGGTTGTCGCACCTTATCAAATTACATTGATTTTATCTCAACAACTTTATTATTAAGAGTCTTATCTCTTGAGTTTGAATAGGACATATCTTGAGTTTGAGTAAGACTTGAATAGTTGCTTATCTTCATTCCTCGCATCAACAAATGGGAATGGTCTAAGCGTACCAGACCTCAGTCTCACCAAATTTTACTTATCAAAAAAACTAAAGTATAATTTTTTCTATTTTAACTACCAACTTTTTTAAAGCATTCCCATCATACTTACTATTTTAAATATCAACTTTCACTATTCCATTTAAATATTTTTTTTCAAAGACTTCTTTAATTATTTTTTAACTTTTTTCAAAAAATAGAAAATGAGAGAAAAAATTTATATTATTTCTTAATCATTTGGTGAGTGAATAGTACTCACTATCTTTAGTAAGTAATGTTCACTCACCATTTATTTTGGGTTAAAATGGTGAAATTGAAAGGGAATATTTTAACCAATTTCATCGAATTGCTTCACTAAAATAATCAAAAAATAGTTTTGGTGAGACTACAAAAAATGCTATAAAGAGTAGAAGGCGGCTACGTAAGATAAAGCACCCTGTGTTGAGCGAGATCTCCATCTGATGCTCAAATAAGGTATTTGAGAAAAGTGTATGTATTCTCTATATGGATTGTGACCTATTTATAGGCTGACAGGTTTATTCGGATTAGAACTCCTTCGATCTTATCCAAGCCTTGTAGCGTTGTTTGAATTAAGAGTAGTGGTTGTATGCGAACTCTAACACTATCCTTATGATGTTGGATAATCATGATAGGAGTCCCCAACTCAATGGGAGTCAACCATTGAATACCAGGGAGTTGATTCGGCAATTGGGCTTGAATATAGGAATAAGATAATCCCTGGCGATTAAGAGATTTGACAGCCTCGGGAGATCTATCCTTGGGTGACGGATCCTCAGGTAACCGGGCCTTGGTAATACATTTCTTCTTCCCACTGCCAACTCTAGTGGGCTGGACCTTCATTAACTATGGATTAAAGCTTATGAGGACTTAGCCCATTGCTTTGTTACCATGCTATGGGTCTTCGGCTTACCGTGCCAGAACCATAAGTTTATTTTCCCAACATCACCCAACGAAAAAGAAATGACCAAAATCAGTTACTTTTTTCAAGTCATCACATAACTTACAAAAAGAAAAAAGGAAAAACAAAGTCATCACATAGGCCCCGTTTGCAAGTAACGTGATAGGACTTCCATCCATTAGAAAATCAACGGAGGCATTTATTGACACTCCAGAATTCAAACTTGTTGAAAAGGAAATAAATAGATTGAAGGGAAGTGTCCTGAAGAAGACACTCCTTAATTAATGCGCTCTTGACTTGTATGGAATCTATGGATATACTATACCACATACATATATTACTTTCTCCGACTAAGAAAAGATCAACCATTAGAAAATGAATGGATGCCATTACCCATCTTTTGGTCTATTCTATCTTCTTCTCTCTGTTTAGAATCTCCATTACACAAGACTCTATTACTCCAAGTCAGTCAATCAGAGATGGTGGCACTACTTTAGTTTCAGCTGGCGGATCATTCCAGTTGGGATTCTTTAGCCCAGGTAACTCCAATAGTCGATATGTGGGAATTTGGTACACAGTATCTTCGGAGACAGTTGTATGGGTAGCCAACAAAGAAGCTTCGCTTAGCGATCACTCGGGAGTTTTAAAGGTCACTGATGGTGGAATTCTTGTGCTTCTTAATAGCACGAGTGGTGTTGTTTGGTCATCTAATACATCAAGAACCGTAGAAAATCCAGTTGCGCAGCTCTTGGACACCGGAAATCTTGTTTTGAAAGATAGAAACGATGATGACCCAGAGAAGTTTTTGTGGCAGAGTTTTGATTATCCTTGTGACACGCTCCTACCAGAAATGAAGTTTGGATGGAACTTAGTAACTGGTCTAGGGTGGTTTTTATCACCTTGGAAGAGCACGGAAGATCCTGCTCAAGGTGAGTATTCTGTACGGATAGATCTTCGTGGGTATCCACAGTGGGTTAATATGGAGGGAGATTCAATAAAGACTAGACCAGGGTCATGGAATGGCCTTCGTTTTACGGGATATCCTCTATTAAGATCCAATCCAGTATTTGAGTATGAATTCGTGTTGAATGAGAAGGAGGTCTATTACCAGTACAAGCTATATAACACTTCCGTTTTATCAAGATTACAGGTAAACCCATCAGGCGTTCCGCAACGATTCAATTGGGTGGATCGAAAACGGAGTTGGGAGCTTTTCTTTACATTACACACAGATGAGTGCGACAATTATGGTTTATGCGGTGGATATGCTACCTGCAACATCAATAAGTCTCCTCCATGTGCATGCTTGGAAGGATTCCTACCCAAGTCTCCAAAAAATTGGGATTCAGTACTTGATTGGTCTGATGGGTGTGTTCGAAGGACTCCTTTGGAACGCAATGGCGGAGATGGATTCCTGAAGCGCACGGGGTTGAAATTGCCGGACACATCTTCTTCATGGTATAACAAGAGCATGAGCCTCAAGGAATGCGAACGAATGTGTTTGAAAAACTGCAACTGCACAGCATATACAAGTTTAGATGTCAGGGGAGGAGGAAGCGGCTGCGTGCTTTGGTTTGGTAGCCTAATTGATATAAGCGAATACTCCAACTCCAAGTCTGGGCAAGACCTCTATATAAGGATAGCTACTTCAGAACTTGGTACCGTTTCACTTTTTCTCTTTGGATTTTTCTGAATTTGTTTTTCTTATATTTTAAATAAGACATGGAAAACTATGTCGTCGGCTTTCTACCGGCGGTACACTTTTACATGTTTCTATATTTTATGAGGTGGAGGACGATATACCATTAATTAAATAATTAAGTTTATAATTATTTACATGTAAAGTTTTGGATAAATAGTAATTTAAAGTGGTATCCAAGCAAAACTCATGAATTGAAATCCTGATTATATTGTCAACTTTCAATAAGTATTGAGCCATATAAAACTTGCTTAATAAGCTGATCATACAACCACTAGACAAATTGTAATGCTTGGAAACTTGGAAGTGGGGGTGTTGAGATCAACTGCTTCATCCACTTTATTTGCACACATTTTCCCGTGTAGATGGGCAAAAAGAGTTATTCTCAATGATATCTGACTCTGTTTTGGTCATTCAGAACATCTTGAGAAAAAGAGGCGCTCCGCTGAGATGAAACAAGTAGCAATTATAGTCAGCTCATCATTACTATTCGTGGGAATGACAATAGTTGTACTAGTCTCATACATATGGAAGAAGAAACTCAAAACCCAAGGTAGAAACTCAAAACCCAAATATGCCTTTCATCAAGAACATATTTTGGGGTAAGCATTTCGCTTTGGATAAAAGAACTATCAAAGATTTTTTTCATGCCCATGCATCTCTTGTTATTTTAGGAACAACAAAAATAAGTCATGGGAAGGAAGATATGGAATTACCAATGTTTGATCTAGCAACCATAGCTAATGCAACAGATAATTTTTCAAACAACAAGAAATTGGGAGAAGGTGGCTTTGGACCTGTGTACAAGGTAAATGACAACATAAATCGAAGAGCTATAATTTTTCATTTTCTAGGCAACATCGTGCATTACTATTGAAACATATGCTATGTAACACCATACGTGTGTTACTATTGAAACGACATCGTGCTACTAGGTGACGTCGTTTCTACAGTGGTTGACGTCACGAGGCTAATGTCGTTCCACTATTGAAACGACACCTTTAATAAATAGGTGTCGTTTGCACAGTAACTACACCATATGTGGCATCGTTGCACTGTTCAAACGACACATCTTTTTGAGAGGTGTCATTTGCAACGTGAAGGGATGCACGACACTAAGCGAGGCATTACCATCCTTAGTGTTTTTTGTATTGTCCAAGTTATATATACTCTTTTATTTCAGGGTAAATTGCCAGACGAAAGAGATATAGCTGTGAAGAGGCTCTCAAAGAATTCTAAACAAGGACTAAACGAGTTGAAAAATGAAGTTATTTTGATTGCAAAACTTCAACATCGTAATCTTGTGAAGCTTCTTGGTTGTTGCATTCAAGAGAATGAGAACATGTTAATCTATGAATATATGCCCAACAAAAGCTTGGACTTCTTTATTTTTGGTTTGAACCTTGACCTTGACTTGATTTAGAGCATTCAAGTTTAGACTTATCCTCTTTAATTAATGAAATTGATTGTACTAACATGAGTGTGAAATTGCACAGATCAAGCAAAGAGTAAATTACTAGATTGGCATAAGCGCGTTAACATTATTCATGGTGTTGCTAAAGGGCTCCTCTATCTTCATGAAGACTCTAGATTGCGAATTATTCATAGAGATCTCAAAGCTAGCAATATCCTTCTTGATAACAATATGAATCCAAAAATATCAGACTTTGGCCTTGCTAAATCATTCGGGGGAGATCAAATTGATTCCGAGACCAATAGGATTATTGGAACATAGTAAGTATGCTTAAACTTCTTTTATAGGTTAAGTTCAACTATTTTTTTAACTTCTTTTATTTACAATGATATTTGGCAGTGGATATATGTCTCCCGAGTATGCAGTGCATGGACAGTATTCAATAAAATCTGATGTATTTAGCTTTGGAGTTTTAGTATTAGAGATATTGAGTGGAAAGAAGAACAGGGGATTTTGTCACCCAAACCACCACCTTAATCTTCTTGGACATGTAAGCTCAAAAGAGTGACATATCCTACTAATTTACTTTCTCTTTTTTTAGGGAAACTTCTTACTAATCATGTGGTTCCTGACAGTACAGAGGGCCTTATGATGCCCTGTTATTATGATGTTTTTTTAATAGTCATAGGCAATTTGAAGACATGCAGCCTGACCCATTAAAATTTGGCTTTCATTTCTTTCAGGCATGGAAACTGTGGATTGAAGACAAGCCAATGGAACTGATCGATGAATTGGTAGGTAACTCTTGCACTCTATCTAGTGTATTACAACACATTCATGTGGGTCTATTATGTGTGCAACAAAGACCGGAAGATAGACCAAACATGTTGTCTGTTGTTCAAATGTTGACTAGTGAGAGTTTATTGCCCAAGCCGAAACAGCCAGGTTTCTTTATGGATTCACCTACAACAGATTTTTCTGGCAAGCATGGCACTTGTTCAGCTAACGAAATCTCCAATACAGTGTTTGAAGCACGACAATGTCATCTCTTGGCTTTCTTTTACCGACCGATCTTCTGCATATCTTACTAGTATTCAATTAAAAACTCTATAGCCACTTTATAACTCTTTTGTACCGAAAGTTAAATGCCTAAAACATTTAGCGTTTTTACTGTTGTTTATTACTGGCAATAGCAATAAAAGTAATTATTAAAGCACTAGAGTTGATGTATAAAGAAATTTAGCAATGTAATGGTTAGTCCATTGGTTGAAATTCTAACTTGCTTGCTTGATGAAGATTCTATGTCTGGCAGAAAGCTTTGGGTAAGAAGACCAGGCTTGTTAGGCTGAAGTACATTGCTGATTTTTTTCTTTTTCTTTCCTTAATTTTATTGCTGGGTGCATTTTGTTCTTCCTGCTAGTTCTTTATTTGGTTGCTAAGAAAGTTTTCAGTTCGGGAGATGAAAATTGAGTGATTATTTATGTTTGGTTGCTTAGAAAATTGGGGAGAAGGGAATGAAACTATAGAGTCGCTTTCTGTCTTAAGGGATAATTACTTGGCAAGAAGTAGCCGTGTCTAGATAAAGTGTTGCTGGAGCGGATATCACAATAAACAACACCCATTACGGTGATGTGGGAGACTGGATTTGGTGGTTGAGCAATGAGGGAAAGTGGACGAGTGTAGAAATATGCAAGAACAAGGAAAATTATAGAATCCATGGGAGCTAAATTTGAAGTGGGAAGAAGCTTCTACAAAAGCATCAATAGTTATAGCTATTGATTGCACAATGCTTAATCTATTCACCAACTGTAATCAGAGAGTTAAAATGCTTAATCTATTCACTACAGACAAAGACATGTGACGAGCCTTTTTGGCAGATTGCACAATGCTGGAGAGATGAGAGATCATTGCTCTGTAGCAGATTGAAAACTAGTGGGGTTCAATTTGGAGGTGCTGTGATTTCTCACGTTGGAGAACAGAAAGTTCAAGGACTGAAGGACCATGTTGCAGTACAAGATTGGAATTTTTTTATTTTTATATATATTTATGCAAGAAGGCTTGCCCGCTCTCTGACTCATTTTTGTTCCTTCACGTTCTGTACCAAAATGATTATGATTGCAGATGTTTTTGTACATAAAGCATTGCACTGCATCTCACTTCCTTGATTCTGTGATTTATTGTTGATTTGCTTTGGTAAGTAAAAGAGAGTTTTATGTGACAAACCAATACATGCCCCTTTTAAAGTTGTTCAAAGCTTCATTTCTGTTTGAGGCATTTCAAGTTGGCTTTGTTTTTTGGTAAGCCTCTGACATGGTTTGATGCTGTAAGCTTGGGTTGCCTTCTACTGTGAATAAAGAAGCTATACTGAGTTGTATAAGGATAATGTGGATAGTTTGAGGAATTTTATTTTGTGTGCTTTACAGGATTTGTTAGATCAAAATGTATCACATTTTGCGAAACAAGAATTTCCAAGCAAAACACCTGGCATGTAGGATACAAAGGGGGGGGGGGGGGACAACATGTGGCTGCTAGGATGTTACAAACATATGGTTTTCTAGTACTATGAACAGGAATTGGTGATGTCTTTGAGGTTGTAGCATTTGTTTTTTACTTGGTTATGGATGGTGTAAGAAGTTTAAGGAGAAACAGAGAATATATTGAATGAATCTCATATTTCTCTTGCCGCTCACTATCTCTAGTACCAAAACACCAAAGCTAAATAAGTCAGATTTGGCTGAGAAGAGTCCAAAATTCTATTGGCGGCGACCCCAAGAAGCAAGCTGATGTGTTCTGAGTTAGCATTACAGGAGATCTTTGTAGATCCAAATGTGAAAGCAATCAAGTTGCTGAATTATATTCTCCAATGATCGATGAAAAGTTTCAATCTGAGAAAGAGGCTGCACTATTAATAGCCGATATAATCGTGAGGGAGTCACCTTCAAGTGAGAAGGAGTTGCAATCGAAGGAGCTGTCCATATTGACAGCTAAGGCAGCAGCGAAAGCTTTCACCAATATTAGCATCCAGTGAGGTGTGCTTCCTAGAGACGGCAACAATGGTGTTGCCGATGGAGTCACGAAGCGGCAGCAGCCACGCGCCATACCTTTGTGCATTGCCACATCAAAACTAGCCTTCAGAAAACCAGATGGTGGAGAGGTCCATAGCCGTGGCAGCTAAAATTTGAAATTCATGGACCCTTTTCTGTGGAATGGAGAGAATGACCGCATGAGGGTGTAGTATGGCTTTGATCCAAGCCGAAATGGGTTGAGAGCCAACCACTGCCGTATACACTAAGGTCAACCCACCGTCTGATATAAACCAGTGGTTTTTCAGTGCATCTCTCTCCCAATCTTTCTTAGTTACATAGCTTGAACTAGCACGGTCGCATGTTGAGATATCACTCAACCCAAAAGCTTAAAACTATTATCTTGAGCCCAATTATCTATATTAACAAGTCACATTTATAATACATTTCTAATGAGAGACTCAATATTTTTATATTCACACCTGTGAAATCAATATTTTTAGGCATATTATGTAAAAGATACACTGTTTTTATCTCGTGTATCAAATTTCTATTGAAGATTGTAAAAATGAGTTTTACACAACATCTGAATAGAAGGGGCTCTCATCAAAAAATTGTTATTGATTTTCCCAATTGAATTTCTACTAATGTATATCGGTTTTGACGACCTAATCTATATTCATCTCATCAAAGGGTGTTACTTGTTTCAAATTGGTTATAGTATAAAGATTATTATAAGAATCAAATTTGAAAATTCTAAAACGACTCCAATTATCACCTACTCACACGTCTAGGAGTTTTACAGAAAATATCCAGAAAACAGATCTAACTTAGCAGTTAAAAATCAACCAAATACTGAAAGGAAATTTGCAATCAAGAACACAGAAATTTGGTTACGAAGAGGAAACCATTTAGAGAACTCTCTAAATGTAAAACCTCTCCGGGGCAGCCAAACCCAGGAAATCAATTCACTATATAGAAGAATAAGGAATACAAGAAGAATAACAAAACCTTTGACTCTTCCTTGCACACGTCAAGTGACCCACTTGACTTCTACCTCAGTAGCCCTTTCCAGAACATCTGGCACGATTCTTCTGAAAGATTTCCTTTCACCGGAACTCCGATTGGCTTCACGTATTTTCTCTTCAACAATAATCTAGAACAAATTCTCTCTCTCTAAGCACCCTAATTTTGCTCAATAAAATACGTAGTTTACAATGGCAAACTCACGTAGCTTAAATAGAAAAATACACAACATAAGGCCGCGTGTCGGACATGGTTGATCGAGGTCCGGACATGGCTAGGATTACTTATTCGTAACCTAGTGATGTCCGGACCTCCAATTAGTGTGTCCGAACATCTCAACAAAAACGTGTTCTCTGGAACTGATGTCCGGACCCAACTTTTGAAGGTCCGGACATCTCCTTCAAAATCGTGTTCTCTGGAACTGAGGTTCGGACCCACTTTCTGGAGGTCCGGACATCTCCTTCAAACATCACTTTCTGGATATCAGGTCCGGACCCAGCGTCTGGAGGTCCGGACCTGCTTCATCAAACTTAGCTTCTGGAAATCAGGTCCGGACCCAGCGTCTGGAGGTCCGGACCTGCTCTTCAAAAATACCCTTGCTGGTTTTTGTGTCCGGACCCGTTTTCTGGAGGTCCGGACATGCCTCTAGAATTTGCTTCCTGAAACATTTTGAGGTGATTATTTTCACCAACATACATGCAAACCGAATGTGCCAAACCTAAACTAACAAACTCCCCCTTTGGCCATTCGGGAACAAAATTGACACATCAAAACAACTCCCCCTTTTTGTCTCGGAAGGGCAAAGGAAGCTAAAAAAAATGTAAATTCTAGAGTTTAATCAAAATATCTCATGAAATCTGAAATACGTTGACATGAGAAACCAAAAACATAAAGCATAGCAGCCAGAATGCAACGCAAGCAACAAACTTATTCTTGGTAAAGCCGGTCCTTGATAGATTTCACATCTTTTTCCAAAGTCGTCATGCGGGTGTGTAAATCTTCGATGCTTCGGCCTTGAGCTTGAAGTAAGGAGATTATTTGGTTGAATTGACTTGAAGCATCGGATGAGCCTGAGGAAGACGCAGCTGGAGGGTCTTGAAGAAGCGAAGGAGCATGAGCAGCTGGAGCTTGAAGCCTAAGTTGTGCATTTGACTTCAGCACCGTTCCTTTGCCAAAGTAGCCTTCAGGAGCTTCCATATGTTCATTGGCAGAAATCTTTGGTAAAGTGGCGTGCAAAATCTTCGTAATGAGTCCGCCATACGGTAATGCAATGGCGTGATCTTCATGGAGCTCGATCATGGTCAAAACCATATGAGTGCAGAGACAAAACTGAACACGTTTGATGATGCCATAAATCATCATTGCTCGTTCGATAGTTAAATGACTATGTCGAGACATTGGCCAAATATTCTGCAATAAAATCCGAGTTAACAATCTCTCTGGAGCCCGGACATAGCCAATCGAATTTTGTTCAGTGCGCATCCCATACAAGTCTGCTGACTTGGATTTAGAACGCCATGATTTCACTTTTGTCGGTTGTGGATCATCATCCAGAAATGGGAGCGGCTTCTCATTTGTCAATGGAATTCCCGTAACTTCACTGATCAGCTCAGTAGTGATATTGAGAGTTTTCCCAGATACTTTGGTCTTGAATGACGAGGGACCAACTAAGTCAATGTCGTCGATGTTGTAGTAGAATTCCCGAACTAACCGAGTGTAGGCACTAACAGGAATGAACAAGGAGGTCCATTGATTTGCTTGGAAGATGTCATGAATGAATCGAAACGGTTCAACTCGAAGGTCATTTTGTTCTACTCCACGCTCGATCACAATTTTGCGAGTCAAAATCTTATCTTGTAGGGCAGATTTTTCTTCACGAGTGCGCTTTCTCCTGATTGTTGATTCTGAAATTGGATACACCATTTGCTGCAGTAATTTCAAAGAAAATAAATGAATATCTCAAATCATGGAAGAAATTATCATAGAAAATAATTTTTGAGATGAAACAAGTGATCCAAAGTGATCCCACAATCGAAAAAGATGCAACCTAAATAGATTTGAAATGTGGATTACATCAACCTTGTAATAGGCATTGAGCTATGTATTATCACAGTTGAGAAAAAAATCATGTATATATCTTGACACTTTGCAACCAACATCTAAAAACTAAATGTCTTGAAATAAAGCATGGTAATGAGCAAACATGGAACACAATTTCAAAACTGAGACATTTTATCAAACACGTTATGGGAAAGAAAAATCATCCGTGAACAATCCATGAATTTGATACACAGCATTCCTAGTGCTATGCCAATCAATATAGAAAGTCCAATAACAGTGAAGTAGATGAATGTGATAACAAAAATGGAGCACACATGCAAATTTGATTCTTTGAGGCATTTTAGCAAACACATTATAGGCATGTAGATATGAGCATGGATAAACATACACCAATAAGAGAAACCGAGTCCTAAATACATAATAGAAAGTGTATTTGGGAACAATTATGTGAGACAGAAGGAAAATCAAATTCAATCAACCACAACAGCAATTCGGAGTATCAACTTCAAACCCAAATGTCCATCCGAAATATTGATTTGAGAACAAACAAACAAAAAAATACAAAGTGAAATAAACATACCGTGGATTGTTGAACTTTGAATGTAGTTGGAAGAGATGGACACACAGAGGAATAAAAGAGAGAGCACAAAGAAAGAAGAAAGAAAAAAAATTGAGAGAGAAAAAAATAGGTTCTGTCGAGTACGAAATATGAAAAAAAAAAAAAAGGAAAAAAATTGGACTGCAAGAGTTTTAAGGAACCGGCGATACAACCAAAGTTGTTTGCGTGTCCGGACATGTAAGCACAGTGTCCGGACCGCAACAATAAAAAGAAACTAAAAAAAAAAAACAAAATAATTAATTAATTAATTAATTATTATTTTTTTTTTTTAAGAAAAAACAAAAAAAAAAAAAAAAAAAAACAAAAAACAAACAGAGTTGTTTAGATATCTAATAACCCATGAGTGTTCTTATGAAATCTTAACAATTCGGAGTGGTCAAAAATATACACTTACATCATAAATGTACCATATGCAAGACACAACCTTATTCTGTGAATTCGGTCAAGTAAGCAATTATCAGAGATCTCATGTGATGGTGTAGTGTGTGAATACTCCCATTAACTAAGATTTCATTAATGAAAGGTAAATCTAGGCAGACATTTTGTAAATGAAGACCAGCAGTCTGATGCAAACCACAGTAAAACCTTATAATGTTAGGACCTAGATTCCCTCATCCGATACACTCCCCCTGAGAAGGGGTGGCAAAATGGGTACCCATACACGACCCGATTAGACCCGCGGATACCCGTTACACGATTAGCCTATACCCAGACACGACCCGTTTAGCTAAACGGGTAATCGGGTTTGACACGATTATGACACGAAAATAATCGGGTAACCCGACACGACCCGTTTTACCCGTTTAAAATAACCGGGTATAAATGGGTAGACACGACCCGACACGACCCGATTATCCTAAACTATAATTTTTTTTAAAAAAAAAAAATTAAAATTCAAAATTGTAATAATAATACTAATACATCAATATAGTCAATGCAAAAAATTGAGTTCTAACTTCTAAGAGATTAAAGGTTTTAATAAAGGATAAGAAAAAAAAAAAAAAAATTGGAAAGTGACCGTAATTGACAAATTGTACTCCAAAATAAATTACTAAACTCATAATTTCACCTAAACTTAAAAGTTAAAAGTTAAAACAA
The DNA here is from genome assembly GCA_016403345.1 of Corylus heterophylla. Classification (NCBI taxonomy): domain Eukaryota; kingdom Viridiplantae; phylum Streptophyta; class Magnoliopsida; order Fagales; family Betulaceae; genus Corylus; species Corylus heterophylla. Next base: position 7,786 of record JADOBO010000154.1, on the reverse strand, counting down.
GTAAGTTCATTTATTAAAATAGTCCACTTATACTAGCTAAACATCTAAAAGATGCCTGAAACACCTCCAATTTTAGGGTCTTTTTGGTAGGGGGGCTAGAAAAGTAAGAGGAATGAATAGGAAGGATGGAAAAAAAAAAATTAGAAAAAAAATGAGGAAGGGGTTGTTTTTCTTATACAAACTTTTGTTGGGAAGGATGAAAAAGTATCTTGTAACTATTCATAGCGATTACGTTACAGAGACTAGAGAGACTGATTTTTACTTGTAGTTCAAAAATCAAATGGTAAAGAGTAAAGTAACTAAGTAAGGAGTCTGAGGAGACTGAGGCGAGAGAGAGTCGTGCCCCACTGCCCGTGCGTGAGCTGCTGCCGGGTCCAGAAAAAAACCAAGAAAAATAAAACCGGGTTGGCGGGTGACGAGTCCAGGAAAAAGGAAAAAAAAAACCGGGTCTGACGGGTCGACCCGCCAGACACGAAATTTCCGAGTCTTAATCGGGTAGACCCAATTACGACCCGAACCCGATTAGCCCAAACCCAATACCTGTTTTTTCGTGTCGTGTTCGTGTCGGATTTGCGGGTCGTGTCAAAATTGCCGGCCCTACCTGAGATTGATCATTTTCTTTTACCATGTCATTTAGTAATCATCTATTTCCGCAATGATTTGATCACTGATTCTTTCTTTAGGGACAGACAGAAGCAAAATGAAATCATCTGAGCTTATTTTATGCCCTTTTTTTTTTTTTTTTTGAAAGAATGGTGGAATTTTTAGGAGCTAGGTTCAACTAACGAGTTGGTCAAGTGGCAAGATTCTACACGGCCTATCTTCCAAACAAAATGTTTGCTCCAAATTTCCAAACACATAACCAAAATCTAAACTTAATGGGGGCAAAAAGTGCATAATTTGGACATGAGACAACAACTGACTTTTACTCCTTTAACAGTCTTCAGAAAAACAAGGTATATCAGAAACATATGGAGTAATAGATGTAAATTGCAAAAATATTGACCCCACTCATATGTGAAACATTCATTTGAGCACAAGACATGAGTAACTGAATATCCAACAATAAAAAAAAAATGAAATAAAAGAAGTAAAGATAATAAAAACAAATCAAACAAAAACAAAACAAAAAAAAATTGCCCTAGAACAGCTATAGACAAGTATCAATATGTGCAATTTCTAGGCATGTTCTATGTATACAATCATGAGAGATTGCATACACCAATAGCATTCCTGAGATACTCAAACCTAGATCCATCTAGGGGTTTTGTAAATAGGTCAACTAATTGGTGTTCAGTAGGCATAAATTCAAGAGATACCACCTGGGTCTCGACCAAGTCACGAATGAAATGATGACGAATGTCAATGTGTTTCGTGCGTGAATGTTGAACCGGATTCTTTGAGATGTTGATGGCACTCGTGTTGTCACGATGAACAATCATTTTTCCTTGATCAAATCCATAGTCTGCAAGAAGTTGCTTCATCCAGATGAGCTGTGTACAGCAGCTCCCAGCAGCTATATATTCGGCCTCAGCAGTAGAAAGAGAGATGGAGTTTTGTTTCTTACTCATCCAAGCGACCAAATTCGTGCCCACATAGAAACATCCGCCTGATGTACTCTTTCGATCATCAGCATTTCCAACCCAGTCAGCATCAGAATATCCTGCAAGTTCAAGGTTTGTATTAGTAGAGAAATAAATTCCAAAATTGATTGTGCCATTTACATACCTGAGGATCCGTTTAACAGCTGTCAGATGAGATTCCTTTGGATTAGCTTGGAATCGAGCACATACACCCACACTGAAAGATATGTCTGGTCGACTAGCTGTAAGATAAAGGAGACAGCCTATCATGCTTCTGTATAAAGTTTGGTCAACGGATTTCCCAGCTACATCTGCACTCAGCTTAATACTCGTACTCATGGGTGTGCGAGCATGACTTTTTCCATCCATCCCAAATCTCTTCACAAGATCTTTGGCATACTTTGGTTGAGACACAAAGATTCCTTTGTTGGATTGTTGAACTTGAAAACCTAGAAAATAGGTCAATTCACCAATCATACTCATTTCAAACTCTTGCTTCATTTCTGTAGAAAATTGATGAGCCTGTGAGTCAACCGTAGATCCAAAGATAATGTCATCTACATAAATTTGGACAATGAGAAGTTGACTGTCTTTCCTACGAATGAACAATGTACGGTCAACCTGTCCTCGGATGAACCCATGTGCAAGAAGGTATGTTGTCAGACGTTCATACCATGCTCTCGGAGCTTGTTTCAATCCATAAAGCACCTTTTTCAACTTGTAAACATGATCCGGATAAGTTGGATCCTGAAACCCTTTTGGCTGAGCTACATATACTTCTTCTTGAAGAATGCCATTAAGAAAAGCACTCTTGACGTCCATCTGAAACAATTTGATCTGGAGATGACATGAGATGCTCAATAAAATTCTGATAGATTCCAATCTGGCTACTGGTGCGAATGTCTCATCAAAGTCTACTCCTTCAACTTGAGTGTATCCTTGAGCAACCAATCGAGCTTTGTTTCTTATCACTGTACCATGCTCGTCAGATTTATTCTTGAAGATCCATTTAGTGCCAATGATATTCTGATCTTTTGGTTTTGGAACCAAATTCCAAACATCATTCCTAACAAACTAATTGAGTTCATCATGCATAGCTGCCACCCAACTCTCATCTTCTAATGCCTCATTAACCTTCTTTGGCTCAAACTGAGAGAGATAACAAGAGTAAGTTACTTGATTGACCACCCTGTTTTGCAGTCTTAACCCTTCATTAACATTTCCCAGCAAATTTTCTCTAGGATGATTAAGTTTGACTCTGGAAAATGGTGCATGAGAGACCACATGTGGAACTGGAGTCATGTCTTCAGTATCTGAAGCTGTTGGAGTATGGACTGCTGAGCTGTTCGGACTAAGAGGTTGATGAGTTTTATCTGACATATCAACTTGCTCCCCCTCAACCTGAGGCTCTTCTTCTGCAAAATGGTCATTGGTAGTTTCATCATCGATGACAACATTTACTGATTCCATTACTATCTTGGTTCTTTTGTTATACACACAACTGGCTCGACTTGTATTAGAGTATCCAAGAAAAATTCCTTCATCACTCTTTGCATCAAACTTCCCCAAATTTTCTCTATCACGAAGAATGTAACAGGTACTTCCAAACACTTTAAAATATTTGACAGTGGGTTTCTTTCCTCGCCATAGCTCATATGGTGTCTTGGTAGTTGTAGGTCTGAGAAAAACTCGATTAACAATATGGCATGCTGTATGGATTGCTTCTCCCCAAAAATGTTGTGCCAAATCCTTAGCATGTAGCATAACTCTAGCCATTTCTTGTATGACTCGATTTTTCCGTTCAACTACTCCATTTTGTTGAGGAGTTATGGGAGATGAGAATTCTTGTTTGATACCTTGTTGAGCACAATAATTTTCAAAACTTGAATTCTCGAATTCTCTGCCATGATCGCTTCGGATCCTCTTGATGAGACCGTCTTGTTCATTTTGGATTTTTTGAAACAAGATCTGAGCTTGAGCAAAGGCTTCAGATTTTTCTCTTAACAGAATTACCCATGTGTATCGAGAGAAGTCATCAACCATAATGTATTTCTTGCCTCCCAAACTAGCTGTCCGTGCAGGACCCATGAGATCCATATGGAGAAGCTCTAAGTTTCGAGAGGTAACAATACCTGAGATCTTTTTGTGAGGAGTTCTAGTTTGTTTCCCCAATTGGCATGGGCCACACTTTCCTTTATCAGCCTAATGAATCTTTGGTAGATCAGCTATGGCTTCTGTCTTAGAAATTCTGACCAGATCATGAAAGTTGAGATGCCCCAACCGTTGATGCCACAATTCTCCAGTGTCCAGGGTTGCCTTATTGCATTTTATTGGGGAATTTGAGGAGAGACAATAGCAATTGTCAGCAGTGCGCTTTCCTCCCAACAACCATTTTCCTTGAGAGTCAAATATGCTGCATTCTTTCTTGGAAAATTGGACCACTAAATCATAATCACAAAATTGACTGATGCTCAATAAATTTGCCCGGAGACCTTCAACGTACAGTACTTCTTGTGGAGTAGGGGCACCGGAAATTTCCACAATTCCTTGACCAATCACCTTCGATTTTCTGCCATCTCCATAAGTGATGCTTCCACCTCCTTTGCCTTCTTTAAGCTCTTTGAATAGAGACTTATCACCTGTCATATGTTTTGAACAACCACTATCCAGAAACCATAAACACGAGTTAAGCACACTTAAGGCAGTATGAGCAACAAGACATAGATGATCCTTCTTTTTAACCCAGACCTGTTCCTTTTGAGGAGGGACTTGCACATTTTTGTCAATTAAATTAGACATATCTTTTATATCAACAGAATTTGACAAAACAGCTAACTTTTCACTAATAAGTTTCACTTGAGCAGTTAAAACTTTTAGTTGATTTCCAATTCCAGGTTCATCTATTCTAGGGAAATTCTTCTGAGACCATGGTTGTTTAGCCCTAATTTGAAAACAGTTTGGTCGAGTATGACCTTTGACACCACAATGAAAACAAGTAGGAATGAAGTTAGTCCTTACCAGAACTTTGAATTTCAACTTATTTTTCTTGGTCACATCTTCTGAACTTTCTTGAGGTAAACAAGAATTCTCAATTTCCACATCTTTCATTTTAGGTTTCACAAACATGATTTTTGAAGAGGTTGCAACATTTGAAGAAGATGCATTAACATGTTTATTAAAACCCAATCCAGTCCTATCATGTGAATGTTTCTGATTTCCTAACATTTGATTCAATTTATCACTTGAAAATTTCTTTAAATGATCATTTGAATCATTCAAGTTCTTTTCCAGAGATTTCACTTTAGCAATCAGCATGAGATTTTCAGAAGTCAAAGTGTTTTGAATAGCTAAACATTCATCCATAGATTTTATTAATCTTTCTTTCTCAAGTTCAGCTTCTTTCGGATTTTTTAGATTTTTCCTATTCAGCTTGTTTAATTTATCACATTCCACAAACAAGTTATTATAAGCAGTTTGTAAATCCACCTCATCATCAGATTCAATTTCAGATTCATTTATCATATAGGGTGAGTTAACAGTCTTATAATAATTATCATAAGAAGCAGTAAAAGCTAAATAATTCACTCCTCCTTCAATTTCTTCTTCAGATTTTTCATCATCCGATTCATCACTCTGAGTGACATTGAAAGCTTTACCTTTGGATTTTTTCAGATTAGCACATTCAATTCGAATATGACCCCTACCCCCACATTCATGACATTTTCGTCCACTGGTGAACTTATCTTTCTGATCAGTCTCTAAGTTCTCACGTGGATTATTTCTAAATTCACCTTTAGGTTTCACAGGAATTTTTGAGTCACGATTTTTAAACCTTCCATTCACGGGTCTAAAAAATTTTCTAAATTTTTTAGCAAACAGGGCAAATTCTTCATCATCTCCAGAATCCTCATCAGATGACCCACAAGAATTGACTTTAACATTTTTTGCTTTAAGAGCAATGTTTTTAGTTTTCTTGAGTTTGGGTAGAATTAATTCAAAAGTCTGAAGGGAACCTACAAGTTCTTCTACTCTCATAGTATCTAAATCTTTGCTCTGTTGTATAGCAGCAATTTGGGGAATAAATCTCTCAGGCAAAGATCTTAAGATTTTTTTCACCACTTTAGCATCATCCATTTTCTTTCCCAAATTAATGGTAGAGTCTCTAATGGCACTAAGCTTTGAATAGAATTCATCAAAAGTTTCATCTTCCTGCATTCTAATCTCCTCAAACTGAGAAACCAACATTTGAATTTTTGAAGTTCTAACAACCTTAGTTCCTTCATGTGTGATTTCTAAAGTTTCCCAAGCTTCCTTAGCTATTTCACATCTAGAAATTCTAGAAAATTCCTCATTTGAAACAAAGATGTAAATAGCATTTATAGCTTTGTCATTCGCAGTAGCATTATTCTTTTCCTCCGTTGTCCATTCAGCTATTGCTTTGTCTGAACGTGTCCATCCAGATTCAACAATATGCCAAACATTAATGGATTTAAAATAAGCTCTCATACGAATTTTTCAAAGCGTATAATTGGTTCCGTCAAAGACGGGAAGAGAATTAGGAGCAACCGTAAGAGACATTTGATATGGAGTCTTGGATCACACTCAGGAAAAAATTCCTTCACAAAGTGAACCCACTCTGATACCAATTGAAAATTCTAAAACGACTCCAATTATCACCTACTCACACGTCTAGGAGTTTTACAGAAAATATCCAGAAAACAGATCTAACTTAGCAGTTAAAAATCAACCAAATACTGAAAGGAAATTTGCAATCAAGAACACAGAAATTTGGTTACTGAAGAGGAAACCATTTAGAGAACTCTCTAAATGTAAAACCTCTCAGGGCAGCCAAACCCAGGAAATCAATTCACTATATAGAAGAATAAGGAATACAAGAAGAATAACAAAACCTTTGACTCTTCCTTACACACGTCAAGTGACCCACTTGACTTCTACCTCAGTAGCCCTTTCCAGAACATCTGGCACGATTCTTCTGAAAGATTTCCTTTCACCGGAACTCCGATTGGCTTCACGTATTTTCTCTTCAACAATAATCTAGAACAAATTCTCTCTCTCTAAGCACCCTGATTTTGCTCAATAAAATACGTAGTTTACAATGGCAAACTCACGTAGCTTAAATAGAAAAATACACAACATAAGACTGCCGTGTCCGGACATGGTTGATCTGAGGTCCGGACATGGCTAGGATTACTTATTCGTAACCTAGTGATGTCCGGACCTCCAATTAGTGTGTCCGGACATCTCAACAAAAACGTGTTCTCTGGAACTGATGTCCGGACCCAACTTTTGAAGGTCCGGACATCTCCTTCAAAATCGTGTTCTCTGGAACTGAGGTCCGAACCCACTTTCTGGAGGTCCGGACATCTCCTTCAAACATCACTTTTTGGATATCAGGTCCGGACCCAGCGTCTGGAGGTCCGGACCTGCTTCATCAAACTTAGCTTCTGGAAATCAGGTCCGGACCCGTGCGGAGGTCGGACTGCTCTTCAAAAATACCCTTGCTGGTTTTTGTGTCCGGACCCGTTTTCTGGAGGTCCGGACATGCCTCTAGAATTTGCTTCCTGAAACATTTTGAGGTGATTATTTTCACCAACATACATGCAAACCGAATGTGCCAAACCTAAACTAACAAAATTAATTTAATGCGGTTTCTAAAAGTTAGATCCAAAAAATGAACAAATTATCCATTGAATCAAATCATTTTAAACCAAAATCTTCAAGTTGGATTGGTTCATTTCTATGGATCTCTCATTTTCTTTAATTTATCCAAATGCATACGTCTAAATACATTCCAATCAACCATTACGTGCCCGCACCCTCAGGCAACGAACCCACTTGTGAATGCATTGAGAGGTTGAGAAGAGGAGTGAGGTGATGGGTGTACCCTGAGAAACAAGGAAGGAAGAGGAAGAAGCCGAGTCGAGTGTATTTGGATCCTAGTTCTTGTAAAAGGGAGGGTAAATTTGTCCCCCAAAAAAAATGTGAAAAGACAAATTAATTTGCACTCCCTTTTACAAGAACGTTCTCCTCTCCCATTCATCACGGAGCCAGAGCTTGGGATAGGTAGAGGTTAATTAAGGGCTAAAAATTTTAGTGGTAAGGGATTAATAGGCAAAAAAAAAAAAAATTTACCTTATAAAATTTATTTTTCCTTGGATTGGGGGGGGCATGGCACCACCCCG
>JADOBO010000153.1:0-82988 GCA_016403345.1 Corylus heterophylla | reverse complement strand
TTGGAAAATAACTTTTCTGCTTTAACTTGCCAATGGAATACGATACATATTGAATATTTGATCGACTCAAATTTAAAGCACATAAGCATTTAAAACTTGAAATAAGTGTGTTATAGATTGGCTTATGGTAAGTGTGCCTTGAGCAAGGGATCTGAAATTATGCACTCATTTATTGTTATTGACTTTGCAAGATTATGAATAAGGTCATGCATTTTGCATGTTTCTATATAACCATATTCATTTCTTTCTATGTCTTGGAAAAATGACCTCCACAGCAAATCGAAAAAATACTCGTGACCAACATCTTCAAGACGACTATTTATATTTGATGAATGAATAAAGCCTTGAGCTATCCATAGCTAAATCAACAACCGCACTTCAATTTCAGAATGTTTTGGAAACAACGAACAAAAAGTAAAGCATTGCTTCAAGTGTAATGGGAGATGATCATAACTCAACTTAAGTATTAGGAAAATATCATGGTCTTGTTGAGTTATTTTGTAAAGTTCATTGTTTTCAAAGTATAACCAATCATCCTCTGAATTTTTGAAGTATAATAGATTCTCTATGCTCCTTATAGCAAGGGGAACTTGTACACACTTTTGTACGATTTCCTTTCCAATTTTTACTATCTATGGATTCTTTGGCTCTTCTCCGTCTTCAAATGCCATTTTCTTAAATAAATCCCAAGAATTACTTTCAGATAGACCTCCCGAAAGAAACAGTGAATCTTTGTTTACAATCTTTGCAACTTTTTCGCTACGTGTAGTAATCAAAACTTTGCTTCCATGTCTGCTGCCGACCAGCAGTTTTTTCAACCTGGACCATCTTTTAATATCCTCATTCCATACATCATCTAAAACAAGTAAATATTGCTTCCCATAAATTTCTGCTTGAAGTTGACGTTGCAACAAATCCATCTCATTGCTTTCGGGTCTCCTTTCAGTTGCATTTTCTATGATCTTTTGAACAATAGTTTTCATGTCAAAAACTTCAGAGACACACACCCAAAGTTTCAGAGTAAACTGACTTTGGACCTCCTTGTCATTGAATACATACTGAGCAAGCGTGGCTTTCCCTTGTCCACAATCCCAACTATGGAAATAATGGAACCCTTCAGTATCCTATTAAAATCCAACAACAACTCTTTAATAGTCTTCCTTTCAACCTCTCTCCCAATAACTTCTTCATCAGCTATAAACGAATGTGTATCTTCTCTCTTCCTATCCTCAAACTGTGCTTTTGTAGGGCGCTCAGTAAAGCCAAATTTGATCCTATTAGTTGCAATGTTATCGAGTATCTCCCTCACTGCCTGAATCTTATGACCCATTTTAAAACCATATACAAGCTGGTTCGATTTAGAAAAGAAGTTGCGTACCTGTAATACCCCCAAATATTTAGTATGGTCCATTCCAAAAAATTAAACTTTTTAGGGTTATGTGTATAATTAAGGAAAATATTAATTAAACATGGCCTCATAAGGCCATGTTTGTAATTTTTGTAAGTATAAGTTGGATTTCTTTGTTTCTTTAATTCACAACACCCATTCCATCAACATGTCCTACCTTTTTTCCCCACTAGACCCGACAGCCCCACATTTTTTTTTTTTTTTTTTTTAGCTAGCTTTTGTATTTCCCCTCTATCTCTTCGTCTTTCCGCACACCAAAAGTGGACCCGAATTATTTTGGTCCGTTTTGGAGGGTTTTTGGCTACGCCGTTAGGCCACAAGAACCAACTTCTTCATCCTTTTTTTTTCTTTTTTTTTTATTTTTTTTTCTTTTGGTTTTTAGTTTTTACTTACGTGAATTATATAATTTTCATGTGGCCTCTGTCGGAAAAATGGTTGAAATTTGTACAGAATAATCATTTTGTTACGGAATTATATGACAGGTTTATAAGTTTATCATCCCAAAACTGAAGAGCAATTGCTAAAATAGATTGTTTAGAACTGATCAGTTTCTTACTAATGGACAAAGCTAGGTAAGTTTAAGCAAATCTTATTCTTTGAAAGGCTTGGGATTTAGATAATAGGGTTTTGGTTTGATTTCTATTGAGTGGATGTTTCCCTTTGAGCCTCTTTGATCATCTTCTTTCTTGTTTTCATAATAATTGATTCATCATTCCCGACGTTTTCACCTAAATCAAATTACTCTCTATTCTACTTTTATCTTTTATCTCCCTGGGTTTGTTTTCATTATTAAATTAATCATTCTGTCAATTTTGTATAGAACCTATCAATTTTCTTTTCAGAGTCTACATAAAATTACAATTATACTATTTTTCAAAAGAAAAAAAAAATGTGGCTAGTCTGATTCACCTATATATTTATAATGTCACCCTTAGGAGCAACCCCTTCTCTGATAGGGGTTGGTCGTAAGTCACCCTTCTATTGGGAGTGGCTCCAAAACTTTGTCGAGGATAAATGCAAGCCAATTTCCTATAATTTTTTTTTTTTTTTTTTTTTTCTATCTTTTGAAAAATGTTGTAATTATAATATTATGTGGATTCCTTAAAAAATATTTTACAGAATTAAACGGAATGAACTATTTGATAAGAGGAACAAATTCAAGGAGCTTAAAAAAAAAAATAAAGAAATAAAAAAATAAAAAATAAAAATAAAAATAAAATAAAAGAAAATAAAAGAAAATAAAAGAGTAAAATAAAGGTTTAAAATTCAGGATGATTTCAGTAATTTTATCTAAATATTATATGCAGTAAAGTAAAGATGTTGTGTAAGTATGAATAGAATTAGGATTCTCTCAATTCATTTGGAAGAGTATTTTTATCCTCTCAAAAAGTGAAAAAGACAAAAATACTCATAAAATATAACTAACTAGATACTTTGCAGTTTATTTGAGCGGGAGAAGATCTTTCTTCGGTTGCATATGGTGAAAGAGAAGTGCTAGAGAGCTAAACAATTGAATTCAGAAAAATTTTCAAACTGACATAGCAGACCGTAAGCGGCAGACAAGGAAGACAGAATTACATTTTTTTAATTTAAAAACTCTTATCATGTCAGTTTATAAATTTTTTTAGGTTCAAACAAATGTGCAATTTCTCTTTAAAAACACTTATCAGTCAGTTTAAAATTTTTCTAAATTTATTTGTTTGACTCTTTATCACTTCTCAATGGTGAAAATCATGTTTTAAATGGTTTTACACCTTCTCTTGTCAAAATGTGCAACACGTTCATTGTGTCCTAAATAGTGCTAGGCCGTACTTGAGCCCAATGCAGGTAGGCCCATCTAATTAGGCCTTGGTTAGAATGGTCAATATTCATTCTCCTCCTTTTCCGTTTTCCTCGTTTGAATAGAAAAATAAAAAGGTCAATATTCATGATTTACAAACAATTTTTACGCTTTGAACATTTAATTTATAAATTTCATTTTAGAAAAAAAGTTTGGTTTAAAAGTTGAATTGGCTTCTAGGAATGGTGTGAATCCCCCCAGGGCATAGCGATTATTTTTAAATTGATTTTATGGAAAATTTTATTATGAAAGAGGAAAATAGAATAAGCAAGGCGAGGGAGAAAAGCATGAAGAAACTCCATGGGGGTAAGCATTAATTAAACCCAGATTTATTCGTTTATTGTTGAGTTGTTGAGTTTTGGTGTTAATTAAAGTTTTTGATTAAATGTTGATTTTCGGTATTTTGGGTGATTACATGATGTTATTTTTTGTTTTGAAATGTTAGTTTTAGGTTTTAAAGTGATAATGTAAATATTTTTTGTTGCGGATGTTTGAGGTTTGTAGAATGAACCCGAAGAACCTCGCTTTTTTTCACATATCCTAAAAGATAACGGTTGGGACCCCTTCCCTATGAGATTTGTACAAGCTCCACAATACATCAACAACGTGGCTCAATGTAATTTGCACGATTTTGCGAAGACAGTCATTTACCGGTCTTGAGCATGAAATTTGTATTGTATTTATTCCTATTGTGTAGACTAGCATAGTCATTTGTTTAGTCATGAGAATATTGGAAGTATGTCATTGTTAGATTTTATTTATACATGCTATGGAGAAAGAATAAATCTATTATTGAAATATTCTAACAATTTGATCACATGCATCAGAAGATGGATACTTGAAATCTCAGAACCAATCATTGCAGGCAAGCTGTGTTGATGGTTGAGTACGTTATAGACTTGATCAAAGATGGGCCACACATGCACTACAATCATCAGGTCTATTGGGATTATGACATTAGCCATGACTGTTATCCAAGCAAGTTGTTAAGGTGGGTCGTTACTGATATCACACGCTAATTACTCCTTAGCTCAGAGGCATAGAAACTAGTGACAGGATCTCCCCGTACATTAACCTGAATAAGACAAAAAGGAGTAAGGACATTTGTTAACCACAGTTTCCTAGTACCTATCAAGAATTCATTTAAGAAGTTGAGCAGCATATCATATATGAAAAGAAGATATGCACAAGGAAACTACATTATACTGAAAATGCACAACCATATGCTCTTATGTGCTGCCAAGATTACCATGTCACAAAACAGCAATGTGAAATATAGGCTCATTTTAAAAATTTAAAAATACATTGCATAGGAGAAGGTTTACTTGACAAAGAAGCTTGATCTAGTTTTGCTTTTTTTCTAAACATTATTGATAACTAGTCGTTTTCAAGGTAGCTAGAAGGGATTGAGTCACTGGCTTCTGTTCCAAAAGCCTCACAAAATGCAACTACAAACCATAAATCAAATCTTGAAGCACACAATTTAAACAGGGGATTTTTATAGCTCAAGGATGATTTGGTACAATTTAAACACAGAGAGAGAGAGAGAGAGTGCATACTTTTGCGTTAATCTCTACTGATTCCACATCAACGTTGATATCAGCAATAATTTTGATGATTTCTACCAGTAATCTAGGTCTATCTACTGTCTCTATACAAAGTAAGCTGTAAATTGGACAGAAAACTACATAATAAGATTATAGATCAATGCAACCATTCTTTGCAAACAAGTATCAAACTTCATTCAGAATATGACCACCCAACAGGTTGGATCCTGCGAAGGTAGAACCACAAGAGAAACATACAAATGAACAACAAATTACAATGCTAAAAGACAACTTAATCACAAGTAGCGAACCTCCTCTTATGTCCATCTTCCTTCACTTGTATCTGAGTTTCAATATCAACATCAAGCTGCATAACAAAATCACAAACTTCAGTTCAAACCTGTAAAGTTACAGAAAACACATGAAATTGAAGTTGGTTGAGCTAACTAGATCATAGCCATGAAAACTCTGATTCCCAATGTATTACAAATTATACTTTCTACTGAATAAGCCTCAGCCATGGCACAACAAGGAAAATGAGAAAGGCATACGGTAGAATAATTGAGTAAGACTGCCAATTAGTTTGCATGCAAGAAAAATCTTTCAATGGAAAGCCTGCTGTGCAGATGAGCACACCATTATGCAATTGGAATTCCTTTCAGGTTGTAATTAAAAAAAAAAAATTATTGTAATTGGGTTTAATTGTGTTACATTAACCATTCATACTAGTCTAATCTTTTTAATATGAAACTCAAATTCTTTTCCACCCATGTGTTTAAACTCAACAAAATCCAATAAACACATGTTGCATTTAGTGCCCTCAAAGAATCCAGCTGTGGAATAATTGAACTATTACACTTGCATATTAATGTGAAATCAATATTTACTTTCAATTCTTAAAAAGCAAGATGAAGAGGAACACAGGACAATATAAGATCTATTTCCCGACTTGCCAACTTATTGCAGAGTGTTTCAAATCTTAAATCCATATATGTTGGTGCTTTAATTGTTTCAGCATATGATTGAAAATCAGAAATTCTCCAAAATATCAAAACCCTTGAGAGTGGAAATCAGAAATTCTCCAAAATATCATTGACATTTTAACATTGGTATAGATGTTTCTATATTCTATGCCTAAAGAAGTCAAAGATGCAGCAAATTCTGAAATAAATTCCACTATCAGAAAAAAAAAAAAAAAAAGAAGAAAGTTATACCAAGTCTCTTGTTTGTCTCTACCTTCTTAGAAATAAGTGGGTATAACCAGTCAAAATTTGTCACTTGGAAGAAGTGAGATTGTCATATCCAAACAGATTGTAGAAATCTCCACCTGATTCCCATAACCATTTTCATGATATGCTGCTTTCAATCAAAAAACCAAATAATAAATTCAACAATAACTCAAAAATTTCCAATAAAAATAATAAAAGTGCAAATTTCATCCATTGATGGAACTACTTGCAGTTAGGCTCCAACAGCAATAATAATGAAAGGAGCGTTCCCAAATTATGCAATATGATCTACATTTGATATTGAGAAAATAGTAACAGAGTAGTGCAAAATTTATATTGAAGTTTTGTAAAAATTTGGGATGGGATTGACTTCCCTGATCTATGATAAGTCTTTTACGTAATGCTACCATTTGCAGAATTTATATTTCAAACAGAAATGCAAGAAAAAATTAAAAAAGAAAACAATACTGGAAATCCCAATGAAGTGAAAGATTGGAAACAATACTGGAAATGTTAAGAGCTTTGCACAAATCTGATTGTCAGAAAGGTCTGAAGAAGTATCTATACTTCAAATCCAACTTCTCTATGTCCGCCTTGAGCCTCTGCTTCTCATCACGAAGCATATTCTTCTCAGCCTACACAAGAAAAGGGAAATGCAGATGAAGCAGCAGTTTCTAAACGAAGTACATCCTCCAAACATATAAAAGAAAGTTGTTACTCTGAAAAAATCCCACCTTCAATTCTTTAATCTTCATTTTCAAATCCTCATTTGATTCATTTAGCTTCTGGGCTTCACTTTGTAACTGGGTCACCACTCACATAGCATCACTTAAAATGGCAGCCTTGTCAGCTTTGGCCGGCCTTCCAGGCTCCAGGATAGAATCCTACCTATGGTATGCATGATAACCCTGCATCTTCATTTTCTGAAGTTTAAATCTTCATTAAAAACACAATACAAGAGAAAGCAATACAGCCCAAACACCCACTAGTAAAATACAACTGTGCATATACCAATCGTTGCAAGAAGGAAAGAGCTTAAAGTAAGCTACTTGCATTTTCCTTTTTTTTTTTTTTTTTTTTTTTTCTTTTTCTTTTTTCTTTTTGTTACACACTAATAGCTGTCTAAAGAGTAATGCTATTTTACTTAATTGTTGCTCAATTGAATTAGTTTACTTTTATCATCAAGAAACTTTAGGAGAATATTTGTATCATCCATGCTATCTTTCCTTAAGAAATAGTTATTTACTAAATTACTATGTAGGAACAGGAATCAACCTTAAGTAGACTGCTATCAAAGGATCCGCATAACCGACACTTATGATAGCTTCACCCATTTCACAGTACATTCTGGAATACCAAAAGGGAGGCCCATCTTTTTGCCATCTTCTTCTTCTTCTTGAACCTATTTCAAACAAGTCAGTAACAAGACACAACAGCTTAGCCAGTTCTAGGCAACAGGCAAAGGAGAGAACCAATAGTACTCTGCTATCAATAGTCTACCACAGGAAGGAATTGAGCAAACTGGTCCAACAGGCTGAATTTTCAAGCACTGCATACACAATATTTCAGCCGTAGCTTCCCTGCAAATGAATATTGATACTAAAGATATTATCTATGTACAATCAAGCAAACAATATAAGGGCGAACTTACATATCCATTAAATTTCACTGACTTTATCATGGCAGAATCTGCATGTAAATAACTTGCCAGAGCAATCAGCAGAGAACATTCAAGTAAATCTTCATAATTTGAAATTTCACCAGTTGTTGCTCCAACATTCAAGTATCTCATTCCATCCAGCCTTGAAAGTGAGATTACTATGATCCAGGCTTTCATAGGCATCAGTGCCTAATATTAAATTTCTAGCACATCAAAAAAAAAAAAAAAAATCTGAATCTTCGACACTGGAAAGCCTATTTAGATATAACAAAACCATGAAAATAAATTCCAAAGAATATATGGAAAGGCAGCACTAACAATAAATACAAACAGAGTGGTTGGCTAACATGATATTCAATTCCAGTCAAGCAACCAATTACACTTGAAGACAAGTAAGCATTCCATGTAGACCCGGCCAGAAAAAGAGTGTGACCAGTGTAGAATCGGAATCAAGAGCTGCATCAAAGAGCTCTACAAGTTAGAGCAGATAACAAGCAAATCACACGCTTTTCGAACAACCATTAGATTAAATTATTAATAACTGATAATGAACCTGGCATATACATATTCTGAAGAAAACACCTCGCTTCTTCGTCACTAAATGATCTTACCAACCAGGGTAAGAAGCATTCAATCAATTTCAAGGGCATCATAAATAAGCTTCAATTCAGAAGTTCTCACTGTCTTTTGGGGTAAAAATGCTTTCAAGCAAGTGAAAGAACCTGTGGATGCAAAATACATGTTAGATGGCTTTTAAGGACAACTAGGATTCTTGATCATGTCTTTCAAGTTCCAAATGCTGATAAAATGTGCTCAACAAATTGTAGGCAGAATACTATTTAAAAATACAAAATATGGTTAATTGAATGTTCCCTTTTCACAGACTCAGCTCATTGTCATGCTTACAACATTTACTCACCCAATCTTCCTCATCATGGAAGTCCTCTGTATATTGTCCATTGTTTTGTGTACAAGTGAGGCTGACATATCTGAGCAAATTGCATAAATCCCCCAATGAACATCCATTTCATGAATTGATGCTTTTCTATGCATATCCCTCTGACTATAAAAACACCGAATAATAAACTCAACAATAACTAAAAATTTTCCAATGAAAACAGTAAAAAGGTAAAATCATTCAATGAACAGAGAGAGTTGTAGTTAGACAACAATAATAATAAAAATAATTTGTCTAAATCTGCATTTGATTATGAGAAACCCAGAGTTATGCAATTTTTTTTTTTTTTTTGTTGAGTTTTTATGAAAATTTGGGATGGGAAAGACTTTCCTGGTCTATCAATAATCTTTTACTCAATATGTGATGCTACCATGTGTAAAATATAAATTTCAAATGGAAATGCAAGAAACGTTTAAAAAACGAAAAAGAAACAAGATATTATGCACACAGAAATGCCATTGAAGTGAAAGATAGGAAACAATACTGGAAATTTGAGACTTTTGTGCAAATCTGATTGTCGGCAAGGTCTAAAAATGTGTCTATTGTTAATATAGTAACTGAAAATGTGTTTGAATATAGTAACTCCTAATATTCAAACACTAGTTGTGCATGCGCAGATTTAAATATCAAGATCGTGCTTCTAATCCAAACAAAGCTACTAAGCACATTTTGAAAATCATATAGAATCCGGAAAAATACCCAAACGACTCTTGAGGGGGCACCACTTCCAGCTCTACCTCTTTCCCAGGGTTTCCTTCAAAAGGGAAAAAAAAGAAGAAAAAAACAGAAGAACTTCATTTTAAAGCTCCCTTCTTGGCCTCTAATGAGACTTTTTCAATCAAGGAAGGAACGAGTTATGTGAAAAGGACACAATTCCAAGGCAAGAGGAAATGGAACATGGGACCAGGGGCAAAGACAAATAAAAGTTACAAGCCAGCACTTATAAGAGGAATTGTCTCTTTTTCGGCAAGTGACATGGAACACCCTTTTCACAAACACCTCCTGATTCACTCCAAGTCTCGTTCTACTGCTTCCGCTTTCAGCACCTTGTGGTCTTTGAGAAGATAATTCAAAGACCAATCCTTAAGATGATATTCCAGGGATCATATAGATTTTGCTTATTTTTTCCATCTCAAATTCCCGACTTGTCAACTTAATGCATAGCTGCAGAGTGAAGAAGTTTTGAATTGGCTCCAAATCTTAAATCCATGTTTGACAATGCTTCAATAGTTTCTGCATATGAAATCCGATAAATCAGAAATTCTCTAAAATCATAAATCAGAAATGCTTCAATTGCTTCAATTGTTTCTGCAAGTGAAATAAGGAAGAAGGAATAGAATTTGACATTTTAACATTGGTATACGTATCACTAATACAATTCCACCATCAGATAAAAGAGAGAAACTCAATTATACCAAGTCTCTTTGAAGAAATGAATTTGTCTTTTCCAAACAGATTGTAGAAATATCCACATGATTCCCACAACCCATTTCATGAATTGCTGCTTTCGATCAAAAAACAAAATAATAAATTCAACAATAACCCAAAAATTTTCAATGAAAATAATAAAAATGTAAATTTTATCCATTCGTTCAACAGAATCTACATTTGACATTGAGAAAATCCTAACACAGTAATGCAAATTTGTATTAAATTTTGGTGAAAATTTGGGATGGGATTGACTTCCCTCATCCATTATAAGTCTTTTACCTAATATGTGATGCTACCGTTTGTAGAATTTAAATTGCAAATGGAAACGAATGAAATATTTAAAAAATAAAAGAGAAAATAATACTAGAAATGCCATTGAAGTGTAAGATAGGAAAAAATACCGTAAACGTTAGAGCTGATTGTCGGCAAGGTTTGAAGAAGCGTCTATACATAAAGCCTTCCATTCTTCCTGCATATGATATCAAATAAGATATATATCAAATGCCTGACTGGGTAAAATAAAGAGGAACAACAAGAAGAAAAAAAATTATTGTCTAATTGGTGACTTAAAAACCTGCAAATATTGCTGACTGTTTCTTTCAATCCATTCTTTACGATTACCATCGCCGTCATTATGAAAGTTTGGGACGTGAGCAATCTTTGGCCAATCCTCTCCCGTTCTTTGTTCACATCTTTCCTCCAAGCAAGGACACTCCGCAATTGTCAAACGACGTAAAGAGGTGAGGCGGCGCATACCTTCGGGCAGTGATATTAAATTCGGACAATTTGCGACTCTAAGCTCCTGAAGGGAAGTGAGATCGCCTATCCACTCCGGTAAAGACACCAAACTAGGGCAATCCATAATTTGAAGCCGTTGCATAGTGGTAACATCTCTAAGCTCTCTTGGGAGAGAAACCAAATTTGGAACGCCTACAATAGATAGATGACCAAATCTTGTAGGTCCAAGGCCATGAGCGCCATCTTCATTCTCATTGCTGATAAGTTCTTTGCAGCGAAGAATAGACAGATTTTCATGTGAAGTGAGATGTTGAAAGAGTGGAGAAATTGATATTCTTATTTTACGACAATCCCAAATCTCCAGGGTCTCAAGAGAAGTGAGGTTTTGCAGCCACTCTAGTGGCAGATATTCAAGTTCCTCTAATTCCTCAAGATAAAGATACTTCAATTTGGAGAGATTGGAAAGGGGAAAGGAAGAGGAGGATATTGTTAGGGACATCATAGGGCAATTCTTTATATATAAATGATAAAGGGAAGGAAATGAAGGGAATAATGGAAGATGATCTGTTTCCCTCGTCTTTCGCCATCCCTTCAACTTTGGCAAATCAATAAGTTTGAGAATTTTGAGGGGAGAAGAGGACACGTCACTACCATCATTGCTTATGTACTCCAGCTCACTTAAGTTTTTAAGACGGAGATCCTTCAGAAAAGGGAATCGGTCCAATGGTGGGATATGTTGAAGCCCCTTACAATTCCATATTCGAATAGAAGTCAAATTTGAGAGTGAGGACACCCAACTAGATAACCTCACACCTGCATACCCAGCTATAGATAATAATTTCAAATTTAGGTCTGGCCGAAGGTTTTGCAATAGTTGTTCATCATTTGCAATTTCCTTATCACTTTCATCACTAGGTTCTGGGTCCCACTCTAACATCAGCGATTGAAGTTGTCGCTTCCTCTCTAAGTTTGCAGCCTTTGCTTCTAATGGAGAAGATCTTGAGTGCTCTAAACCCTTAATCCGTAAAATTCCTCTCAACTGATCTAAACCATCCAGATCCCCTAGCCCACCCATTGGCTTGGAGAAAGAACTCTTTTTCTTCCCTAAAATGTATTGGGACAGTGTTTGGAGCGCGGTCAACTTTCTAAGTCCATGAGGCATATGCGTCAAGCTATTACACCCTTTTAGCCCAAGATGCCTAAGGCTGATTAAGTTTCTAGTGTCATCTGGCAATTCTTTAAGTTTAAGACAATAATCAAGTCTTAGTGTTTTCAAATTCTGCAATTTAGTTATAGAAGCTGGGAGTAGTTTGATATCTTTATTCCTAGACAGATCTAGAAATCTTAAATGCTCTAACTTGCCAATGGAATTCGGTACTTTTTGAATACTCGACCGACTCAAATTCAAAGCACGCAAGCATTTAAAACTTGAAATAAGTGTATTAGAGACTGGCTTATTCAACTCAAGTTCCGCATTGTCCAAGTTAAACTCATCATCTAATCCTGGAAGTATTGGAATGCGTAGAAGAAGTGTTCTCATTTTGTTAGACTTGGGCAAAAGAGCAGGAATATCCGGTAATGACTCTGAAGAATGAAATGCCACATGACGAGTTCTTCCAACTACTTTTTCTCTATCTGGATATAAAATTGTGCATTCCTCACCTGCTACTGACTGTGCAAGATCGTGAATAAGGTCATGCATTGTGCACGTACTTATTTCACCCAATATATCTCTTTGTGCATCTTGGAAAAACGACCTCCAAAGCAAATCCATAAAATATTCGCGACCTATATCTTCAAGATGTCTATTTCCATATAATGAATGAACAAAGCCTTGAGCTATCCATAACTGAATCAACACCTTCACTTCAATTCCATAATCTTTTGGAAACAACGAACAAAAGGCAAAACATTGCTTCAAGTGTGATGGGAGATGATCATAACTCAACTTAAGTATTGGAAAAATATCATTTTCTTGTTAAGTTATTTTGTAAAGTTCATGGTTTTTAAAGTACAACCAATCATCTTCTGAACTTTTGAAATATAATAGACTCCCAATGCTCCTTATAGCAAGAGGAACTTGTGCACACTTTTGTATGATCTCCCTTCCAATTTCTACTAGCTTTGGATTATTTGGCTCTTCCCCATCTTTAAATGCCATTTTCTTAAATAAATTCCACAAATTGTTTTCAGATAAACCTCTTAAAGGATATGGTGAAACTGTACCTGTAATCTCTGCAACCTTTTCGCTACGTGTAGTAATCAAAACTTTGCTTCCTCTCAGGCCACCCACTAACAACTTTTCTAAGTTGGACCATGTACCACGATTCTCATTCCACACATCGTCTAAAACAAGTAAATATCGCTTCCTATCAATTTTTGCTCGAAGCTCACTTTGCAATGGATCCATCTCAAGGCTTTTAGGTCTCTCCTTAGTCGCAGATTCTATGAGCTTTACAACGATAGTTTTCACATCAAAAGGATCAGAGACACATGCCCACATCCTTAGGTCAAAATGTCTTTGAACCTCCTCGTCGTTGTACACATACTGCACAAGCGTGGTCTTTCCTTGTCCACCAATCCCAACTATGGGAATTATGGAAACATTCTTCTCATTCATAGTGGGATCGAATAACAGCTTTTTAACAGACTCCTTATCATCCTCTCTCCCAATGACATCTTCCCCAGGTACAAATGAGTGCGTATCTTGTCTTTTCATATGCTCAAACTGTGTTGTTGTGGTGTGCTCATTGAAGCCAAATTTGATCCTATCAGTTGCAATTTCATCCAGTCTCGCCCTAACTGCCTTGATCCTATGACCCATTTTAAAGCCATATACAAGCTGGTTCGATTTGGAAAAGAAGATGCGTACCTGTAATACTCTCAAATATTTAGTATGGTCCATTTCAAAAAGTTAAACATTTTTTGGGCTATATGTGTAACTAAGGAAAATATGAAGGTCATGTTTGTAATTGTTGTAAGTTTAAGTCAGAGTTGTTTTTTTTTTTTTTTGGTTGTTTTATTTACAACCACCCATTCCAATCCGTTCACTGTGATAGTTTTAGAATTCCCCTACCATTGAATAGTTGGGTTTATAATAGGGGCCGATAATTTATGTGACTTCTTCTAGACGCCATTTGCTCCTTGGAAAGATGTCGAAACTTAATTAACCATACATTTTTTGCATATGGTTAGTACTCTTACAAATGAGACTGTTTTGGTTAAGGCTCTATTTATAGCAGTTGTAAGGATAAAGAAAACAGACAAAAGAATGGAATATAAAAGCATCTATATATGTCAAAATGATACATGAAAACATTGTTACTGTAACACCCTATATTTGATATAAGTTAGTACGAGTTTTGGCCCAATGTCTTGGGCTTTAGATATATGAACCAATGTTATTGGCCCTAGTGAACTTAATAAAAATTGGATCAAAGACCCTATAAGAGATTATAAGAGATAATTAATTCTTAACCTAATGCACTAATCCATGGCATAGTCTTATCCCTAATGATGGGCATAATTTAATATTTCATTCATAATTTTGTAAGATGATAGTTTATAACCAGAAAGCTATTTAAGTCTATGTGTACAAGATGTGTTGATCTTTTTGGAAGAAAATATTGTCCTTTAAAAATGATGTTCATTCATGAAATAGACATAGGATCTAATACCTAAAGCCAAAAACCAGAAACTTTTATAGCCAAAAACCTCTTTTCAATGGCTCATTTGAGTGGTAAAAAACTTCTAAACATAACCCTCAAGCGGTGTTAAGACTATATCAAGAAAATAAGTAATTTCTCATATATGGCATCAAGAAGAGCTTTTTGGGTTAAATCTGGAAATTAAACTTTCAGTCCATGGCATGTTTAGGTGGGTATTTGATCCAAATTTCGTTAAGTTAAAAAACTTAGATATATGTGTTGTGGGCCAATGGGCCAAGTGACCAAGTGACCAAAAGTTATGAAAATATTAATAGAATGAGCCCCTAGAATATGATACTTTAAGGGAAAAAAAAAAAAAAAAAACTTTATGTTCGGGCCAAGGTACAAAAAAAGAAATAAACATTAAATATAAAAATTTTTTATATAAAAAGAAGAGAAAAGAAACTTTAGGTTTAGGGTTAAGCTTTTAAATTATTTATAAGAATAAAACATCTCTAATAATAGAGGGAAGGTTTGAAAGGTCAAGTAACTTAGGAACGACTTTTAATCACGATTTACGTGCCTAGTATAGGGATAATTTAGCTGAATATTACTCTTCAGGTTTTAATAGTTGTCGCCTAACTTTTAGTGCAGTATTGACTATCGAAGTAACTTGTAATCTTTGTCACTTCTAAATGCATTTCAATTTAAGTGATTATTGCTTTTATATATTATATATATGCATTTTATGATGAAATTATCTTGAGATAGTTTTAGAATTTCCATACTGTTGAATAGTTGGGTTTAACATTATAATGAACAAATTGTTTTTGTTGATTTGTTCTTCGGAAATGTTGTTGAGAAATTTTAAACCACGTAAAATGATATATATTTGCTCTGGCTTGTGTTGTGATAAATATTTGTATGCAGGTTTGGGAATGCTTTAGTCACAAACAACATCGTATGCACATTAATGAAGAATTTACCTCCTTTGCCTTCTTCTCATCCCGTGTCATCACTTGTCGACGTAGAAGTTGAGTGGAGTAGTCATCCAGCAAGTCATCGGCGTCGTACATGGCATCCTTCAGCTTTCGAAGCCAATCTTTGACCGCATGGTTGTGGGCTTGCTTTTCCTCCGCATCCAAAAGCACAGCTTGGATGGTGGAAACGGTGTCCCTGAGCTTTCGAAGCTCATCTTTGAAACCCCATAACACTCCAATCTCTTGGAGAGCAAGAGAGCCCAAACTCCTAATGATACTCCCAGCAATGTCCAAGAGAACTCCTTCCGCCATTTGTGGGTTGTGAGTGGAGTGATGCTAAAAGCAGCTGTGGATGATTCAGCGAGAAGGAAGATGTGTTTGGTGTAAAACAGATGGAAAAGCCAAACTGATTTTATTGCGTCGTTTGATTCTTAATTAATTAAAGAAAGTCCGACGAGGCCATGTGGGTTTGTCTCAAAGTAATGGACTAGGCTAGGCAGACGAAGTGATAAAAAAAGAAAGAAAGAAAGAGTAATGGGATGCTATAACTCGTTATTTGAACCCACGTGATTGGTCCTCGCCCGATGTTGATTTTAATAAGTGCTTTTTGATAACCCGATGCTCGATCAAAGATCCGAAGGCATCGATAATAGAAAGAAATCGGCAAAAGTGTTTCAAGAAAAAAATAAAAATAAAAAATAACAGATCGGCTTTTGTTATTGATTGTTATTCATAGGGACGCTGCATACTGCATCGTTTAACTTCAAATTAAATTTGAAAAGATTCCATCACCATGTGCGTTTCTCTCATATTTTACTTCTCTTAAATCTTGTAAGCATCTAGCAATAAAAGAATTAATTCTCAAAGTGTCCTAGTACACGCTATAGAGCATATGTGTTAGAATTTCGCAATGAGAAATTCTATGTTGAAATCACCATTATTTTGAGCAACTAATTCATAAGTGATAAGACTTAAGTTTTCGTATTTCAATTGTTTGATTAATTAATATAGGGTACTCTACTCCTGGGCAGTGTTATCCAATGCGAGTACGTGCCCTGTGACCGTACGTAATCAAGGATTCAAGTGCTCATGGCTTTTGATTTGCTAAATGAGAAATTTGCAAGTGGCTGTGTTGATTGAAATAATGCTGCTCTGTCTACAGATACCTTTGCCTCCACAAAGCCATGATACTTAGACAACCTCATTTTTTTTTTTTTTTTTTTTCTAATTAAAAAAAGGTAAGTGGGAGAGATTAACTGTTGTTATTTTATTTGGGCGTGATTATATTAGCATTTACTCACTAGGAGCTGCACATGAGGACCTAGGCAATAAGAACTGCAAACACTCCCATAAGTCTGACTGAGCCATAGTCTGACCCAGCCCCATAGATTGAGCATCAATGAAAATTAAGGTGGTTTACACTAGACAAGCTCATCTTAATAAATGGTTGTTGAATTTAGAAGTGTGTCTCTCAGCAATTTCAAAAATTTCAGGGTGTTAACATCTGTTATTTTGCATGTTTATATGCCTTAAAATGATTCATGTCTCTGACTTTTGCTTGTATTGTGGCCAGTTTCACTATTAATGTGTGCATCTCCATATTTAAATATCAAGATCGTGCTTCTAATCCAAACGAAGCTATCAAACACATTTTTAAAAACATATAGAAATCTGGATAAATACCCAAACGACTCATGAGGAGGCACCACTTTCAGCTCTACCTCTTCCCTGGGGTTTCCTTCAAGAGGAAAAAAAAAAGCTTCACTCAATTTATAAGAGTGAGTGGGGGCATGAGGGCATGGGGGCAGAGAGGAATGGAAACCTTGAAATAAGGCATGAGGGAATGCCTTATTTCAATTTTCAGTCATTCAATCCTTTGACATGCTTACACAAGAGGGGGAAGGGAGATTTGAACAAGTAACCTCCGCTTCATGAGGCCATTCAATCCTTTGATCACTTTATCTGAACCCAAGTGATAAGTCTTCGGCGACAATGACACGACCTTTTACAAACGTAGCCTTGACAATTTTATAGCTCATTATATATTAAATGATTTATTTTTTTTTTATTTGATTAATTTTTTTAAAAAAATAGTAATTTTGTAAGGTATTAGAATTAGAGGTCTTAAATTCGAATTTTAACTTCATCAATTTACCTTTGATTTAAATTAAATATTTCATGTTTGGTGCCCCACCTATCAAATATATCGGCTAGTGTTGGCTCAAAAATTCAGGTTGGCTTGGAATTAATCTGGTTTTGAACAAGCCTATAAGCATCAAATTGTCTTGAATTCTCATTTTCTCCGACATTTTTGGATTTAGACCTTGTGGATTATAGAAGATTTGCTTACTCTCCTAACCCAAGGAGCTTAATTAAAGATTTGCTTCACAAAGTAACATCCAAACCCAATCAACTAAGGAATAGAAATGTTGATGGTGATCGATCCTAATCCCTGGACTTCTGCCACACACTGCGTCAAGTATCATGTATCCACGTTTCCAAGTCAAAGTGTTCTGGCTGGGAGCCTCATATAGGTGTTCATCAAGGCTATGAGATAATTGTTTTGGTTGTTTTGATATTGGTGTTTATCAAGACTATTATGAGTCTCAGATGAGGTTTCTTAAGATAGTCATCATAACTTCAACTTCTAATTCATTCTTCCTAAATCTTGAGGTCTAGAATCAAATTGCAGGGATAACTCTGTAAATCTACTCATCACCAAAGATTGTACCAACTACCAACCAAAATAAAAAAATCTAATGCAAAACAATACCATCAGAAATTAAACAAAATGAAAAATGCAGCTAACCATGCACAGGGCCAAGCGTCGCCATCACCGGACTCGACTGATTAATTGGTGGTGCCACTGTTGTTGCCATCAACAAAGTCATAAAGTCAGGTTTCGACATAAGGTTTTTGCTAATATTAATCCTTTCACCAGCAACGTCTTGTCATTGATGATTATATGCACATCATTAGTGACAACCATATACAATCGTCGCCGATGATAAGTGTTCTAATAATGTTTTTTTTTTTTTTTTTTTTAAATTGCTATTGCTTTCTTTTCCTTAGCAAATTACTGTTTAATATTTTTTTTGTATCAATTTTCCAAATCCCACTTATTAATCAAAATAGAAGAACAAAACAAAAAGAAGAAGAAAAAAAAAAACCCCCTCAACTAAATTGACTAGCTAGGACAGAGCATAGAACAAAAGCATATACCATATTAACATAGTAAAAGATCAAGATTGGAAAATAAATGGAATACAGAATGCAAAATTTCATTTCGGCATAAAACTTTGGACAAGGTAACAAAGGGAAGCTACGATATAAATCCGAAGAACCTAGCCTATTTCACAAATCCTAATGATAATTTTGACTCTACTCAGTTGGGACTCCTCACCAGTGAGATTTGCACAACCTCCACAATACATTAGCAATGTGGCTTAATGTAATTTGCACGATTTACAAGTTACGATGAGCATCGAATTCATGACATGCATTAGAAGCTGAACACTGGTGAGCTCAGAACTAGTAATTGTAGGGCAGCTACATTGATGGTTGAGTATGTTATAAACTTGATCAAAGATGGGCCGCACATGAATTGCAGTCATCAAGTCTGTTGGGATTATGACATTAGCCACATCGATCTATCATCCAAACAAGTTTTTAGGGTAGATCGTTACAGATATCACAAGCTAATTGCTGCAAAAGAGAAAGCAGTACGCCTTGACAAGATCCCCCGTACATTAACCTCGATAAAACAAAAAGGAAGGACATTTGTTAAAAACAATTTCCAAGTACCTGTCAAGAATTCATTTAAGAAGTTAAGCAGCATTACATACATGAGACAAAAAAAAAAAAAAAAAGATATGCACAAGGAAACTACATTATACTGAAAATGCACAACCATATGCTCTTATGAGCTGCCAAGATTGCCAAGTCACAAAACAGCAATGGGAAATATATGCTCATTTTTAAAAATTAAAAACACATTGCGAAGGAGAAGGTTTACTTGACAAACATTATTGATAACTAATCGTTTTCAAGGTAACAACAAGGGATCGAGTCACAAAATGTAACTAAGAACCGTAACACAAATTCATAAAGCACACAATTTAAACAGATGATTTTTATTTATATAGCTCAAGGATGATTTGGGAGAGATTGAGAGAGAGCATACTTCTGCATCAATGATCTGCTGATTCCACATCAATGTTTATATCAGCAATGATTTTGATGATTTCTACCAGTAATCCAGGTCTATCCATTGTCTCTATATAAAGTAAGCTGTAAATTGGAGAGAAAAATGCATAAGAAAAATGCACCCATTCTTTGCAAACAAGTATCAAACTTCATTCAGAGTATGATCGACCTCCCAATAGATTGGATCTTGCGAAGGTAGAACCACAAGAGACATAAAAATGAACAAATTATAATGCTTAAAGACAACTTAATCAGAAGTAGCAAACCTCCTCTTAGGTCCATCTTCCTTCACTTGTATCTGAGTTGCAATATCAACATCAAGCAGCAGAACAAAATCACAAACTTCAGTTCGAACTTGTAAAGTTACAGAAAACACATGAAATTGAAGTTGGTTGAGCTAACTAGCTCATAGCCAAGAATTATTGTTCAGATATAATAGTTTTATGAGAAAGGCATATGGTAGAAGAATTGAATAAGACTGCTAATTAGTTTGCATGCAAGAAAAATCTTTCAATGGAAAGCCTGCTGTGCAGATGAGCACACCATTATGCAATTGGAATTCCTTTCAGGTTGTTATTTTAAAAAAAAATAATAATGTAATTGGGTTTACTTGTGTTACATTAACCATTCATACTTGTCTAATCTTTTTGTTAGAGGGATTTAGGGTTTGCATGGAAAGAGAAGAAAGAAGAGGCTGTATTGTTTTCACGTAGCCTCCTCCTCTCATACTTCATATATATATATAACTAAGGTAACATTGAGTACAAAGACCAAAATACCCCATATAATATATTAACCCTAATATGCTCATCTAACACTCCTCCTCAAGCTGGAGCATATATATCATATAAGCCCAGCTTGGAACAAATAAACTCTAACTTCTTTCGACACAAGGACTTTGTAAACATATCAGCTAGTTGATCTCCAGACTTCACAAATGGTGTAGATATATCTCTGCTGAGTATCTTATCTCGAACAAAGTGGCAATCGACCTCAATATGCTTAGTTCTTTCATGAAAAACAGAGTTAGACGCAATATGTATAGCGGCTTGATTGTCACAAAATAACGGAATAGGAGTAGGAGCAGTGAATCCAATCTCCTGTAGGAAATGTTGTAACCACGTCAATTCACTAGCAGTATTAGACATAGCCCTGCATTCTGCCTCAGCACTCGACCGTGCCACCACCGTCTGTTTCTTACTTTTCCAAGTCACCAGATTACCACCCAAGAATGTGCAATACCCTGTAGTAGATCGCCTATCTGGGAGGGAACCTGCCCAATCTGCATCAGTAAATCCTTCTACCCGGAGGTGTCCATTCGGTCTATACAATATCCCAAGGCCAGGAGCTCTTTTCAAATACCGAATAATACGAGTAACAGCTTCCCAATGTAAAACTCTAGGAGCTTCCAAGAATTGACTAACAACACCAACTGCATATGAAATGTCTGGCCTAGTAATAGTGAGATAATTCAACTTTCCAACCAAAC
This sequence comes from Corylus heterophylla, assembly GCA_016403345.1. Lineage (NCBI taxonomy): Eukaryota > Viridiplantae > Streptophyta > Magnoliopsida > Fagales > Betulaceae > Corylus > Corylus heterophylla. The sequence goes on along the minus strand of JADOBO010000153.1, from coordinate 61,855 downwards.
GACGATACCTACTAGGATCTTCAAATAATTCTCCTTCATCCTTTACTAATTTCTGATTAGGATCCATTGGAGTGTCAACAGGACGAGCACCCAGGAGACCTGTCTCTTCTAACAAATCAAGTGCATATTTTCTTTAAGATAAATTGATACCCTTTCGGGATCTAGCAACTTCAATTCCCAAGAAATATCTTAGTTTTCCCAAATCTTTTGTATGAAACTTCTGCTGTAAAAACAGTTTCAATCGAGCAATACCTCCTGAATCATCACCTGTAATCACAATGTCATCCACATATACCACAAGAAGAATGTAGCCTGCATTTGTATGCAAGTGAAATACTGAATGATCTGTTTGACAACGCTGAAGACCAAACTCCATAACGGCCTCAGAGAACTTCCCAAACCATGCCCGTGGAGATTGCTTGAGACCATAAAAAGCCTTTTTTAACTTACAAACACAACTCCGATACTCCCCCTGAGCAACAAACCCAGGTGGTTTCTCCATATAAACTTCCTCATATAAATCCCCATGTAAAAAGGCATTTTTGACATCCAACTGAAATAAGGGCCAATTAAGATTAGTAGCCAAAGAAATAAGAATACGAACGGAAGAGATTTTGGCAACTGGAGAAAACGTCTCATCATAATCAATACCATATGTCTGGGTATAACCCTTAGCAACCAAATGAGCTTTCAACCGTTCAACAGAACCATCAGGATTAAACTTAACCGTGTATACCCATTTGCAACTAACAGTCTTCTTAGCAGGGGGTAATGGAACAAGTTCCCACGTACCATTTTGATGTAAGGCCTTCATTTCCAATTCCATAGCTTGCCTCCAACCAGAGTCAGATAAGGCATCCTGCACTGTCTTTGGGGTGGAAATAGTAGAAATATGGGAAATAAAGTAAGAATGGGAAGGAGATAAAGAACTAGTGGAGACAAACTGACTGATAGGATGTTTAGTAGTGCAAGAACGTGTACCTTTCCGTAGGGCAATGGGCAAGGAATCAGATGCAGGTGCCAGCGGATCCGAAGACTGGGAGGATGATGGTGGAGGTGCAGGAGCTGATGGGCGTGGCCGACGTGTATAAACCTGGAGAGGAGCAGGTGAAGGTGGAGGCAACATGACAGGCTTAGAGAGATATGGAACAGGCAGCGGAACAGACGCGACATCAGGCTCAAGACTCATCAACAGGAAAATAGGAAAGAGACTCAACAAATGTGACATCGGCGCTAGTAAAGTAGCGGCGAAGAACAGGACTATAACAACGATATCCTTTCTGAGTTGTGGAATAACCAAGAAAGACACATTTGGTAGAACGAGGATCAAGTTTATCATAACCAGGACCCAAATTATGAACATAACAAACACACCCAAAAACCTTGAGTGGTAAAGCAAATGGGGGTGAAGAACAGTATAAGAGAGAATGAGGAGAAGCACCATCTAAGACCGAGGAGGGCATTCGATTAATGAGGTAACAAGCAGTAAGAATAGCATCACTCCAAAAATGTTTGGGGACATGCATATGAAATAAGAGACAACGTGCAACATCCAATAAATGACGATTCTTGCGTTCAGCCACTCCATTTTGTTGTGGAGTGTGAGCACATGATGTTTGATGGATAATGCCTTTATCAGACAAATAAGAGGCAAAAGAACTAGATGTGTATTCTTTGGCATTATCAGACCGCAAAATACGAATTTTCTTAGTAAATTGAGTCTTAATCATATTACAAAAAATGCGAAAAACAGAAAATAACTCGGAACGATTTTTCATTAAAAATAGCCAAGTCATACGAGAAAAATCATCCACAAAGGTCACAAAATAATGAAATTTATTGGATGCAATATTCATAGGACCCCTTACATCAGAATGAACTAACTCAAAAGGATGTGAAACACGACTAACAACTCTTGACGGAAAAGAAACACGACGGTGCTTACTAAGCTGACAAGCTTCGCAAGACACGAACAACTCATTTCGAAGACTCGGGACTTGTTGCTTCAACGTAGGAAGGGAAGGATGACCAAGACGACAATGCCACTGAAGAGCTGAGGTTGACGACTGTAAAGCACATGAGAAAAATGAAGGTGCAAGATCCAGATAATATAAGCCACCAACTTCATGCCCCATACCAATCATCCTCCGCTTCTTGAGATCCTGAAAAATGCACAAAGAAGGGTAAAAACTGACAGAACAATTAAGGGCTTTGGTAATTTTACTAATGGACAACAAATTAAAAGGAAAACCAGGAACGTGTAGAACAGAAAACAACTCAATATCTGGACTCAAATGGGTATGGCCAGAGCCGGCTACGGTGGAGAGGGAACCATTAGCTAAGGTGACACTGTGGGGTGTATCAAAAGGACGATAATCAGAGAGAGAAGTGGACGAACCAGTCATATGCTCATTGGCGCCAGAATCAATAATCCAAGAGTCGCGAGTGGAGGATAAAAGACAGTGAGATGCAGTACCTGACTGAGCAAGAGTAGCAGTGGAAGAGATAGAAGCCCCCTTATGGGTTAAGAACTGAGCATACTCATCTTTCGGAATAGAGATCAAATCATTCTCGAAGTGTGAGCTCGAGCTAACAGGTGGTCCAGATGGAGCTGGGGAATCATCATGAGAAGCAACCTGATTGGCCAACCCAGAGGGTGTGCCATGTAAATCCCAACAAAAATCCACAGAATGGTTAGTACGACCACAATGAGTGCATTTGCGAGGCCCACGACCTCCAATGCGACCTCCACCTCGAGAATCACGGCCACCACGAAAACCACGACCACCACGTCCCCCACGAGAACTACCATAACTTCCACGGGCAGCAATAAAAGCAGCGCGCTCACCATCACGCTCAGAACTTATCTAAGAGCTATGATCAGTAAGATTAGCACGCTGAATCCGAGAAAAGACTTCAGGAAGTGAGGGAAGTGTAGAACCACCCAAAATCTGTGCACGAACCGACTCAAACTCGGGTTTCAAGCCAAGAAGAAACCGAACCACATCCACATCTTGACGTTGCTGTTCCATTTTCTTCAGGTCCTTAGAGAGCGGTTGGTACAAGTTTCGCTCCTTACAAATAGCCACAACTTGGTTGTAGTACTCATCCACAGTTTGATCACCTTGTTCAAGTCCAAAATATTGTTTACACACTTCATAAGTCCGAGTGATATTCCCAGTTCCAGAGTATATGTGACTAAGATGATCCCAAATGTCCTTGGCACTAGGCAAGTAGATGCATGAAGATCCAATGTGAGACTCAATACTATTCAACATAACAGAGATAATTTGATTATCTTCTTGTTCCCAAAGGCTAGGAGGATACTCTGTAGGCATACCCGAGGTTAAGTGAAGAAACAAACCCTTGCCTTTGAGAAAAACTTCAACAGACCTTGCCCAATAAATATAATTCTTTCCATTGAGCTTCACAAGAGTCATAGGGGCATTAACAAAGGAAGTTTCAAGTTTAGAGGCCATAATCTCAACAACAAAGAAGCCAGACTCCACAGAAATACAAAAAAAAAGAGCAACTGTAACAAAAAAAAAACTCACCGGAGGATCGCCGGAGGCTGGCCGGAGACTGGCCGGAGACCGTCGAAACTCGTCGGGGACGGGCAGACCACGCAGGAAATCCCACTGGAAAGACCAAAACCAGAAGCTAAACCAAACAGGGACCTGCGCCGGAGACTTACCGGAGGCTCGCCGGAAACTTGCAGGAAATACACGGAAACACGCCGGCGGCTGACAGACCTCACCGGTGATACCAAAAAACACGGTGACAGACCCAATTGACTACCACAGAACACGCCGGCAAACCACCACAGACCCAATTGACGACCACACTGCAACGACGACCCAGTTTCTGCTGATCATCACTGTAACCTGCCGGCAGCCATATACGTCACCAACAACCATAGACTAGACCGGAAATACACCACAAACCATGTCGGCGACCATCTATCCCCAATTACTATTCGTGGGCATGAAGCCCACGTCTCACAGTTCCACGCTCAGTAGAATAAAACTAGAATTTGGGTAAAAGAAAATATATATTAATAAAGAAGAGAGGAAGAAGCGAGGTGGGAGAGTTATGGCTCTGATACCATGTTAGAGGGATTTAGGGTTTGCATGGAAAGAGAAGAAAGAAGAGGCTGTATTTTTTTCACGTAGCCTCCTCCTCTCATACTTCATATATATATATATAACTAAGGTAACATTGAGTACAAAGACCAAAATACCCCATATAATATATTAACCCTAATATGCTCATCTAACACTTTTTAATATGAAACTTAAATTCTTTTCCACCCATATGTTTAAACTCAACAAAATCCAATAAACACATGTTGCATTTAGTGCCCTCAAAGAGTCCAGTTGTGGTGGAGAACTATTAAACTTGCAAATTAATGTGAAATCAATATTTACTTTCAATTCTTAAAATGAAATCTATGTCCAGTCAAGTTTCACTCACAAAATGTCACATCCATAAAAGAAGCATATTCACGTTTCAGTCACAAATGCTAAGCACGATCAAACCTTTAAGCTTTAAGCAAGAGAAGCATGGAAACCAGGGGGAAAGAGAAATAGAAGTCACATGCCAGCACTTGAAAAGCAAGATGAAGAGGAACACAAGACAAAATAAGAACTAATTCCCGACTTGTATTATATTCTATGCCTAAAGAAGTCAAAGATGCAGCAAATTCTGAAACAAATTCCACTATCAGAAAAAAAAAAAAGAGAGAAAGTTATACAAAGTCTCTCGTTTGTCTCTACCTTCTTAGAAATAAGTCAAAATTATTCACTTGGAAGAAGTGAGATTGTCATATCCAAACAGATTGTAGAAATCTCCACCTGATTCCCATAACCAATTTCATGAATCGCTACTTTCAATCAAAAAACCAAATAATAAATTCAACAACTCAAAAATTTCCAAGGAAAATAATAAAAGTGTAAATTCCATCCATTGATGGAACTACTTGCATTTAGGCTCCAATAGCAATAATAATGAAAAGAGTGTTCCCAAATCGTGCAATATAATCTACATTTGACAGTGAGAAAATCATAACAGAGTAGTGCAAAATTTATATTGGAGTTTTGTAAAAATTTGGGATGAGATTGACTTCCCTGATCTATTATAAGTCTTTTACTTGCAGAATTTATATTTCAAATGGAAACGCAGGAAAAAATTAAAAAAGAAAACAATACTGGAAATCCCAATGAAGTGAAAGATTGGAAACAATACTGGAAATGTTATAGCTTTGCACAAATCTGATTGTCAGAAAGGTCTGAAGAAGCATCTACTCTTCAAATCTAATATGATATATATAAAAAGCTTGATAGAGTAGAATGAAAGATGAACATCAAGAAGAAGAAAATGATTGTCTAATTGCTGACTTAAAAACCTGAGAAATTTGGAGATACTTCAAATCCCACCTTCAGTTCTTTAATCTTCATTTTCAAATCCTCATTTGATTCATTTAGCTTCTGGGCTTCACTTTGTAAGTGGGTCACCACTCACATAGCATCACACAAAATGGCAGCCTTGTCTGTTTTGGCCGGCGTTCCAGGCTCCCGGATAGAACCCAATTCTTAAACCTTGAAATTATGCCAAAGTTGATGTTAGAATTAGGATATAGAGAATAATGAATGAGAGGAGACAAAGAAAAATAGCATGCCTTCCATTTAGCCAGTCTCTACTCAATTCCTCGTTTCGGCATCGTTTCACCACATGATTCAGGCCTCAACCTCCAGAAACATTTGGAGAGCTTATATTTGTCATTTCCTTTTAAATGTTAAAGAAGCATTGTGGAAATTTTAGAGGATAGACTATCAAGCCGTTCAATTTGCTCTTGCTCGTCTCCATAATAGAAAGAATATCAATTACAAAACCAATAACATCCCCATTTTCGAGATGCACCACATGCTCATTGAAAGGATTCTCTTGGACGTACAATGGCTACCCAAGCTGGAAGGTTGAATCCTCCTTCTCTTACTATGGTATGAATGATAACCTTGCATCTTCATTTTCTGAAGTTAAAATCTTCATTAAAAACACAACACAAGAGAAAGCAATATACAAATCATAAAATATAACTGTGCATATACCAATCGTTGCAAGAAGGAAAGAGATTAAAGTGAGCCTACTTGCATTTAACAATCTAGAATACCAAAAGGGAGGCCCATCTTTCTGCCATCTTCTTCTTGTTGTTGTTCCTATTTCAAACAAGTCAGTAACAAGAATCAATAGCTTAGCCAGTTCTAGGCAACAGGCAAAGCAGAGAACCAACATCATATTGATCACATGGGTAAACAGTAGACAGCTGCACAACTTACATAAAAAAAATAATAATAAATAAAAGATGATTTTAGACTCAAACCTTTCGGTTGTCACCAACGAATTATAGATCTGATAATTTGCACTCCATTGAACTCTGAAAACGTAAAAAGTAATGTCATCAATAAATGATTAGAGAGGAAAAATTAATAATAATAAAAAAAAGTATGTACCTTTTATCATTTTAAAATTTGCAAATCTCAATAGTACTACTCGCTATCGATAGTCCAACTTGCCACAAAGAATCGCAGAGTTTGCAATTTCTTTCGTAATTCTTACTCCCAAATACTTGTTTCATCGAACCATAAAATAACGGAGAACATTCAAGTAAATCTTCATAATTTGAAATTTCACGCTTGTTGCTCCAACATTCAAGTATATCATTCCATCCACCTTGGAAGTGAGATCATTATGATCCGGACTTTCATAGGCATCACATCTAATATTTTAAATTTGTCACACATAAAAAATTAATAATAAAATTTTGAATCTTCAACACACTAAATTTTATTAAAATCTATGTAGATATAACAGAACCATGAATATAAATCGCAAAGAATATATCCATAGGCAGCACTAACAAAAGCACTGCACTAACAAAAGACACATAAACAGCGTGGTTGGCAAACATGATCTTCAATTCCAGTCAGTAACCTTAGAGCACAACAACCCATTACATTTGAAGACAAGCAAGCAAGTGGAAGAACCGGCAAATGCAAAATACTAGTTAGATGGCTTTTAAGGACAGCTAGGACTCTTGATCATGTCTTTCAAGTTCTTAATGCTGATAAAAAGTGTTCAACAAATTGTAGGCAGAATACTAATTAAAAATGCAAAGTATGGTTAACTGAATGTCCCCTTTCCACAGGCTCATCTCATTCTCATTCTTGCAACATTTACTCACCCGATCTTCCTCACCATGGAAGTCCTCTGTATATTGTCTACAAGTGAGGCTGACATATCTGAGCAAATTGCATAAATCCCCCCATAGAATCTCACACCCATTTCATGAATTGATGCTTTTTTAATGCTTGTCTCTGCTGACCATCAAAAAACCAAATAATAAACTACAACAAAAACTCAAAAATTTCCAATGAAAACGGTAAAAAGGTAAAATCAATCCATGAATAGAGAGAGTTGCAGTTAGACTCCAGTAACAATAATAATAAAAAGCATCTTTCTAAATCTGCATTTGATTATGAGAAAACCCAGAGTTATGCAAAACTTTTATTGAGTTTTTATGAAAATTTGGGACGGGAAAGACTTTCCTGGTCTATCATAAGTCTTTTACCCAATATGTGATGCTACCATTTGTATAATATAAATTTCAAATGGAAATGCAAGAAACATTAAAAAAAAAAAACAAAAAAGAATCAAGATATTAGGCACGTAGGAATGCCATTGAAGTGAAAATCTGAAAATTTGAGAGCGTTGTTAAAATCTGATTGTCGGCAAGGTCTGAAAATGTGTCTATTCTTAAATCCTTTTTTTGTTCCATGCTACAGTTGGTTCCACATATGAAATCAAATAATATATATCAAAATCCTAACAGACTAAAACGAAGATGAACAACAAGTAGAAGAAAATTACCGTCTAATTGTTGACTCAAAACCTCTGATTCGAAAAGTCTGGGACGTGAGCAATCTTTGGCCAAGCATCTCCTGTTCCTCGTTCACATCTTTTCTCCAAGTGAGGACACTCCACAATTCTCAATTGACGTAAAGAGGTGAGGCGGCGCATACCTTCAGGCAGTGATATTAAATTGGGACATTTGGTGATCCCAAGGTTCTGAAGTGAATTGAGGTCACCTATCCACTCCGGTAAAGACACCAAACTAGGGCAGTCATCAATGAAAAGAGATTGCAAAGTGCTAACATGTCTAATCTCCGTTGGGAGAGACACCAAGCTTCTAACTTTTGATATACGTAGTTCACGAAGTGCTGTGGGTCCAAGGCATTGTGCACCTCGCCATCCTCATTGCCGATAAGTTCCATGGCGTCATCAATCATGCAGATATTCAAGCACGATGAGGGGGTGTTTGTTAAACAACACCCCACCACACCACACTGCACTAGTCATACATAAAAAATGGAAAAAATGTAGTTTAGTTATTTAAAGTTTCAGAGTTTTTAATTTTAACTACAAAGCTCAAAAATTGGCAAACTATCCCCTGATGTTTCAAAAATTGACAATTTAAATCCTCAATTTAATTTTTCCATCAAAATTGATAGAAATCTATGAAATGACATCATTACTCTTAGGTTTTTTTAAAAAAATTTCCGTCCAATTAAACGGAAGGTTTAAATTATCAATTTTTGAAACTTCAGGGGGATAGATTGTCAATTTTTAAACTTTAGAGTTAAAATTGAAAAACCCCTGAAACTTCAGGGGTAAACTGCATTTTCCCCATAAATAATAATAATAATAATAATAATGAGTGATATGGAAAAATGAAAAAATGGTATTAGAAAGTAAAAAATTTTGTTTTGTAATGATTTTTTTATTTGAATAATAATAAAAAGTAAATTATGTGATATAAAAAGTGAATGATTTGATATAAAAGTAAAAATGTTTTTTTTTTTTTTTTTAAATAAAGTGAATAGTGTGATGGAATATGGAGAGTTTAACAAACAACCCCGAGATGTTGAAAGAGTAGAGACAGTTTACTCATGATTTCCAATGAGCAAAATATCCAATTGGTTAAGAGAAGTGAGGTTTTGCAGCCACTGATATTCAAGTTCCTCTAATCTCACAAGACAAAGACACTTCAATTTGGAGAGATCAGGAAAGAGAGAGGAAGTGGAGGGTGTTGTTTGGCTCCCTGGTGTTACGACTGGTATTAAAGACATCATAGGGCAATTATTGATCAATAAATCAGCAAGGCAAGGAAATGATGGGAATAATGAAAGACGATGATGTCGTTCATGCTCTGCTGTTACTGTTTCGCTCATCCTCCACCATCCCTTCAACTTAGGCAAATTCCCAAGAAAGAGTATTTCTAGGGGAAAAGAGGACACGTCACTCCCATCATTGATTATGTACTCCAACGCAATCAATTTTTGAAGAGAAAGGCTCTCGAGAGAAGGGAATCGGTCCAATGGTGGGATGATTTGGCAACATTTACAATTGCTTATGGTAATAGAAACCAATTTCGAGAGGGAGGACACCCATCTACATAACCTCACATCCGCATACCCATTTATTTTAAACTCTTTCAAATTTTGGTATGGCTGAAGGTTTTCCAACAGCTGTTCATCGTTTGCAATTGCCTTACCACTGTCATCACCAGCTCCTGGGTCCCATAATTCCAATCTTCGAAGGTGTTGCTTCCTCTCCAAGTGTGCAGCCTTCGCTTCTAATGGAAAAGATCTCAATTGCTCTTAACTCTTGATACATAAATCTCCACCCAACGCATTTAAACCACCTAGCTCGCGTAGCCCACCCTTTGCTTTGGAATAGAACTTTCCTTCTTCCCCAAATTGTACATCGTTAATGTTTGAAGAGCGATCAACTTTCCGAATCCATTCGGCATATGAGTCAAGTTGTTACACCAATCAAGTGTAAGATGCCTAAGGCTGATCAAGTTTCTAGTGTCTTTGGGCAATTCTTTAAGCCCACGACAATAGTCAAGTTTTAGTGTTTGCAAATTCTGTAATTTAGTCATAGAAGTGGGGAGTAGTTTTATATCTTCATTATGGGAAAATCAAGAAATCTTAAATGCTTTAACTTTCCAATGAAATTCGGCACTTCTTGAATATTCGACTTACTCAAATTCAAGACACGCAAGCATTTAAAACTTGAAATAAGTGTATCATAGACTCGCTTATTCCCATCAAGTACTAATAGCATATATGCATTGATTGTTGGAAGTCGTAGCAAAAGCGATCTCATTTTGTCTGCCTTAAGCAAGGGAGTTGGAATATCCCTTAATGAATTTAAAGAATCAAATGCGGCATGGCGAGTTTTTTCAACTACATTTTTTGCATCTGGAGTTGAAATTATGCACTCGGCTCCCGCTACTGACTGTGCAAGATCATGAATAAGGTCATGCATTTTGCATAAATCTATTTCACCTAATTTATCTCTATCTATGTCTTGGAAAAATGACCTCCAAAGCAAATCCATAAAATACTTACGACCAACATCTTCAAGTCGTCCATTTCTATCTAATAAATGAATAAAACCTTGAGCTATCCATAGTGAATCAACACATCCACTTGAATTTTAAAATCTTTTGGAAACAACGAACAAAATGCAAAACATTGCTTCAAGTGTGGCGGAGATTATCATAACTCAACTTAAGAATTGGGAGAATATCATTGTGTTCTTGAGTTATTTTGTAAAGCTCATTGTTTTTAAAATACAACCATTCATCCTCCAAATTTTTGGAGTATAATAGACTCCCTATGCTCCTTATAGCAAGAGGAACTTGTGCACACTTTTGTACGGCCTCCCTTCCAATTTCTACTATCTTTGGATTATTTGGCTCTTCCCCGTCTTTAAATACAATTTTCTTAAATAAATTCTAAGAATTGTTTTTAGATAAACCTCTCAAAGAATATGGTGAAACTGTACCTGTAATCTCTGCAACCTTTTCGCTACGTGTAGTAATCAAAACTTTGCTTCCTCTCAGGCCACCCACTAACAACTTTTCCAAGTCGGACCTGTAACACGATTCTCATTCCACACATCGTCTAAAACAAGTAAATATCGCTTCCCATCAATTTTTGCTCGAAGCTCACTTTGCAATGGATCCATCTCAAGGCCTCCTTGGTCGCAGATTCTATGAACTTTGTAACAATAGTTTTCACGTCAAAAGGATCAGAGACACATGCCCATAGCCTCAGGTCAAAATGTCTTTGAACCTCCTCGTCGTTGTACACATACTGTGCAAGCGTTTTCTTTCCTTGTCCACCAATCCCAACTATGGGAATTATGGAAACATTCTTTTTATTCATATTGGAATCGAATAACAGCTTTTTAACAGACTCCTTATCATCCTCTCTCCCAATGACATCTTCCCTAGGTACAAATGAGTGTGTATCTTGTCTTTTCATTTGCTCAAACTGTGTCGCTGTGGTTCGCTCATTGAAGCCAAATTTGATCCTATCAGTTGCAATTTCATCTAGTCTCGCCCTAACTGCCTTGGTCCTATGACTCATTTTAAAGCCACATAAAAATTGGTTCGATTTGGAAAAGAAGATGCGTACCTGTAATACTCCCAAATATTTAGTATGGTCTATTCCGAAAAGTTAAACATTTTGTTGGCTATGTTTGTAATTAAGGAAAATATGAAGGTCGTGATTGTAATTGTTGTAAGTTTAAGTTAGATTTTTTTTCATTTACAACCACCCATTCCAATCTGTTCATTGTGATAGTTTTAGAGTTCACCTACCATTGAATAGTTGGGTTTAACATTATAATGGGTGCGGGTAATTTATGTGACTTTTTCTATTCTCACTACCAAATTTCACTTTTTTTTTTTTTTTTTTTTTAAATTAAAAATTTTCACATTTAATGACATTTAAATAGTAATGTTTTTAGAAAATGTCACTAAAATGCGACTTTTTAAATGTTCAAATGTCACTATTCAAGCGCTAATAGTGACTCATGAATAGTGTTACTATTCACACCCCCAAGGTGCCAAGGGAGTGGCCAAAACCACCCCTAAACCACCATTGGGGGTGGTTTCGGCCAGCCCCAGCCCTAGGGGTGGCTTCGGCCACCCCATGGGCAAAAAAAAAAAAAAATTGTTTGGCCCTTGAGGGTGCCCGAACTAGGGTGGTCCAACCACCCCTTAATATTTTATTATTTTATTTTTTTTTTATTTAAATCTAAAATAATATTTTATTATTATTTTTGGTTAGTAGACGGGTGTCCTATTTGTGGCTTTAAGATTTCTAAGAAAAAATCCTAGCTATGAACTGGATATTCTCCAATCCATTTTGGACTAGAGAGGATCATATTCCACTAACATCAAATCAAAAGCATACTTCCATTGCGGCCACAAAAAATCAATATCCGATTCATTTTTGGATCAGCAAAGCTCGAAGAAAAAATTAGTACCACGGTATCGGATTGGATGGAGTGCATCATACTAAAGTTACGATTACTCGAAGGTGTGATTATCATTAAGTTTGTCATGCTTAGTGCACGTAAAATTATTCAGTTGGTAAGGACGCAAATACGGTCACGGGTGTTATTAGATCCTCAAAGATTGGATCACTTATCTCATGCATACATGGTGTAATATAATGCGACGCCATAAATAACAAGTAAAAAGACAAACTTTTACTCATTGAATAATCACGTCTTTAATTATGTCGAGTTTGATGAAAAATGTTGATTTATGAAATATTTCTTAAAATATGTTTTATTATGTAAGACTCCGAAAAATGTTTTGAGTACAGAAAATAGAGTTTAACTCAAGTAATTTGGTTTATATTATATGCTTAAGTCTTAGCTTCTATCTTAATTTTACTTCATTTCAAATGGTCCTAACCCTCGCGGTTTTAACTCAGCTAAGAATATCATTTACTGAGCCTTTCGCTCACCCCTTACTTCCATCCCCTTTATAGGTTTTGAGGCGGATGTTGTTGGTGGTGGCGCCCGCTCCTACAAAAATTTTGAAAAAAAATTTATAAGATAGTTTTTTAATTTTTGAAGCCCTCGCCCCTACTCATTTTCTTCCTTCTCGTTCCTATCTTCCTCCTCCTCTTGGCTCGCCCTTGTCTTCCTCTTCTTATTGGCTTTCCTCCTGTATTCCTCCTCTTTTGGCTTGACCCTATCTTCCCACGCCTCTCTTTGAAGTTTCTAAGAGCATCCACATCAACTCTTGAAATTTTAGTTAAATTTAAATTTTAAAATGTACTTTTTAACTATAGCTAGTCACTTTTTAAAACTATCAAATATCAAACTCTCTAAATATTTCTCTACTTTAACTAAATATTATTTTTTATTAATAAAAGTAGTTGTCATGAAACTCACCCATTTTGATTCTAAGCGAGAGATTTATCAAAATGCCACCCCAACAACCAAAATAATATTAAAAAATAAATAGCTTTTGCTTTTAGAGTCTTTAGATTTGAAGAGGAATTAAAGCAAATGTTATATTTAACATTTGATAGAGAGTTTAATGTGAGGAGCTTTTTGTAAATTTTGTTAAAATTTTAAAGAAATGTTAAAAGTAAAAAGCTTGACATAGATGCTCTAAAGAGTTGTTGGTTTGTGGCATAGAAGTATCTAGTGGACCGATTTATAGGGAATTGCTAAAGTCTCTTGAATAAGTGAAAATATTAATTACTTGGTGTCAGATTGATAAGAGATAAGGGGAGGTGAGGTGGTTGCATATGAAGAAAATAGTGCGTATTGTAGACTTGTAGTCTAGGCAGCCAGCAAGCTTCAATCACCTTCTCTTTTAGTTATTCTCCATGTACCATTAATTTTTTTTTTTTTATTATTATTATTAAAAAACAAAACAATATTTTTATCTATTAACAAATGTCAACGTTGACCAACAAATCAGTTTGCTACTTCTAGTGCTATTTTCTACAATGTATCTTGAGGGGTTGAGTTTTTGAAGCGTAATAAATTTAGGTGGACCAAAAAAAAAGCAAGATTTAATGAATAAGCATCCAATAAATGATGGGTCATATAAACTTCATAAAAGATAATATATTTTATATTAAGAAGACATATGTTATGTTATAAAGTATTTTTATTTTAAATTGTATGCATCATATTTTTTTTTTTATATTATAAAAATATAATAAATAAAAAATTTAAATATAATTTTATTATTTTAAAGTTGCTCCTACTAAAGTCAATTTCTAGATCCGCCACTGCTTATCAAGATCCACTACAATTGGAGAACCTTCTCTATTTGTCTTTTCCTTGGGTAGAGGATTTTCTCTATTGTTCTCCGACTCCCCCCATCCAAGTATAGAGACAGGGAAATTGCAGATGATCCGAGAAGGAGAAAACCACATGACATCCCCTCCCAGAATAACTTTCCTCTTCTGAAAGTAGGCATAGAATGTCTTGGATTCTCAACCTTTCCGACCTTGTATGACAACCACTCAACTCAAACTGTAAAATTATAAAATTAGCTTTCACCATGGCTTCCACTACCACTTTTAGTTTTACAAGCAATCACTTCTCTCATTTTTCATTTAGAAAATGTTATATATTCTTAAGTGTTTATTCTCTAACAAGCCATGAAGCTCACCATTAAATATTACACATACTTGTTGGAAATCTAGATGTGGGAATTGCAAGGAAAAATAAACGTAGAATACAAACAGAATGAGAAGTAAATGAAATCTGGACAGTAAGGCGATTGTGACTCTATCTTTTAGATAAACATTGCCTCCCACTTCTATTAGAAGTATTGCAAAAAGGAATTAGAGCAATCTTATCCTCAGGATACAATACTGCCCGATGTAGTGTGCAGATTGCAAACTTTGAACACTATCCATAACAGAAATTTTTTGTAACAACTGTTAATAATGCTGAGGGGGAGGAGAGAGAAAATAAAATTATCTGTCAAATAATAAAACTACTGGGAATTAAAATATATCTATATATAATTCCATATTATCTCAAAAGCAGTTTTTTTTTTAATTGAAATAACGGTTACATATATTTTTAAAATCTAACGTTGAAAAAGCAGTTGAAATTTGATAACACATGATCTCATCAGTTGAAACTTGAAAACACATAATCACATATAGCATAATAATAAGAGATAGTGATGAAGCAGTGGTAACCGATCAAAACAAGATAATAGGATAAAAAGTTATTTATTTAAAATAAATGACTATTAAAACATGATAATAGGAGATCGGTTATTTATTTGAAATTCAAAATAATCATTAAATAATAATAAATTCAAAATTTTAGTTTCATGAAATAATATCAACAATCCCCCACTTATTTCAAGAAAATAAAATTAAAATAATAATAATAATAATAAAAAATAAAATAAAATTGCTCTTACTCCAAAATGTTGATACATAAATGAAAGTACCTTTAGGGTTTGAATTTTCACTTAATGTATAATTCTCAAAGCTTTATCAGTGTGATAGTAGACTCAATGTCTTTGAACTATCATACTTAATGATAAAAGCGGAGAATTAACACATATCAACATATTAAAATTTCTATAGTTCTTTTCAGCCGCGCATTAATGGCCATACGCGTTATCCCAACTTCATAAGTGCTCTAGGTGGCTTACCAAGCCCCGACAAAAGCGGCCTGACTTTACACTCACATAGGTAGAGTTCTTCTAGGTGCTCCTATAGATTAAAAACACCTTTATACGAACTCATTAGGAGTTATACTCAACCTTTCCTTTTCATTACAGGACTCGCACTGAACATCAATTATTCCTCTAAATTGTCTAATTTAGTGCTAACATCATCACCATCAAGATTTGTTTTTCCCATTGAACCTAGAGTTTGTTTTCCAAAGTCTAGGTTGGGTTGCCATCTTGTAGTGATCATTCAATTGGTTTTAGACCCATCTCAAATGAGGTTTTACGAATCAGATCCTTACTTAGGCCTTTTGTAAAAGGATTTGCTAAGTTCGTGCACGATTTTACATAGTCTACTGTGATAATGTCTTCTTCCAATAATTGTCTCACAGTATTATGTCTAAGACTGATATGTCTTGACTTCCCATTGTAGGACTTACTATATACTCTTGATAATGTAGCTTGGCTATCACAATGCAAGGAAATTGGAGGTATGGGACTTGGCCATAAAGGCTAGTCAATTAAAAAATTTCTTAACCATTCAACCTCTCTTCCAGCAGCTCCTAAAGCAACTAACTCTGACTCCATAGTTGAGTGAGTTACACAAGTTTGTTTCTTGGATCCCCAAGAGATAGCTGCACCACCATGGGTAAAAACCCATCCACTTGTGGATTTAGATCCATCATCAACACAATTCCAATTAGCATCACTATACCCTTCAATTACAGAGGGATATCCTCCATAGCGTAGAGCATATGATTTAGTTCCTTTTAAATAATCCAACACTATGGAAATTGCTTTCCAATGTTCAATGCTTGGACAACTTGTGTATCTACTCAATTTGCCCACGACAAATGCAATGTCTGGACGTGTGCAATGTATTGCATACATTAGACTTCCAATAACACTAGAATATTCTAGTTGTGATACACATCGATTTTTATTTATTCCAAGCTTTAAACTTGAGTTATAAGGAACACAAGAAATTTTGTCACGCAAATGACTAAATTTATTTAAAACTTTATCAACATAATGAGTTTGAGATATGGCATTTGCATTTCATATTTTGAGTAATTTAATACCAAGGATAGTGTTTGCTATACCCATATCTTTCATATCAAAATGTGATGATAAAAAATCTTTTGTATCGTTAATACAAGAAATACTATTACTAAAAATTAGCATATCATCTACATACAAACATATAATAACAATATTAATATCAATTTTTTTCAAATAAATGCATTTATCAGCTTCATTCAAACGAAAACCATTAGAAATAACTACGTTATCAAATCTTTCATGCCATTGTTTTGGAGCTTGTTTTAAACCATATAATGACTTGACTAATTTACAAACTTTGTTTTCTTGTCTTGGAATAATGAACCCTTCTGGTTGTTCCATATATACCTCTTCATCCAAATAACCATTTAAGAATGCTGTTTTCACATCCATTTGATGGATTTCAAGGTTATATATGGAAGCCAAAGATATCAAAGTTCTTATTGAAGAAATCCTAGCCACAGGAGCATATGTATCAAAATAATCAATGCCCTTTGATTGTCTAAACCCTTTGGCTACTAATCTAACCTTATATTTGTCAATGGATCCATCAGATTTCATCTTTTTCTTAAAGATCCATTTACATCCTATGGGTTTAGAACTGGAAGGTAAATTCTACAAGAATCCATGTGTTATTAAACATAATGGACTCCATTTCATCATCAATAGCTTCCTTCCAAAATGTGGCATCCCTAGATTTCATAGCTTCTTCAATGTTAGAAGGTTCATTTTCTATATTGTAACACACACCAACTTCATTCACAATCACTTGAGAGTTGCCTTCTATAAAATATGTCAAAAAATCAGGACCAAAACTCTTTTCTTTTCTAATTCTTTTGGATTTTCTAATTTCAAAATTCTCTTCATTTTCTAAAACAATATTTTCAAAAATATTTTCATTATTAGAAGTACTTGCTTTAGAAGAATTAGAGTTTTTAATTGTATTGGATTCAAAAAATTCTGCATCTCTTGATTCAATAATTACATTAGAATCCAATTCAAGAAAACGATAAGATTTACTATGAAAAGCATAACCGAGAAAAACACATTTGGAAGTTCTTGGTCCTAATTTAGATCTTTTAAAATCAGGCAACCTAACATAAGCTAGGCACCCCCACAATTTAAAATAATTTATGTTGGGTTTACGTTTAAACCATAACTCATAGGGGAAAAATTATTTCTTTTAGAAGGCACTCTATTTAATATGTGAATTGCAGAAAAAATAGCTT
This sequence comes from Corylus heterophylla, assembly GCA_016403345.1. NCBI lineage: Eukaryota > Viridiplantae > Streptophyta > Magnoliopsida > Fagales > Betulaceae > Corylus > Corylus heterophylla. The sequence continues at coordinate 43,975 of JADOBO010000153.1, read as the reverse complement.
CACCCCAAAGATTTTCAGGCAAACCAGAATGGTTAAGCATTGCATTTACCATATCCATGAGTGTTCTATTTTTCTTTCCGCTACACCATTTTGTTGTGGTGTATAAGGTGTTGTTCTCTCATGAATAATACCATTAATTTCGCAGAAATTGTCAAAGTCATTATTAAAATATTCTCCACCTCTATCACTTCTTAATGATTTAATCTTGCAACCAAGTATATTTTCAACTTCAGCTTTATAAATTTTAAACATATCTAAAGCTTCATCTTTTGTTCTAATCAAATAGATATAAGCATATTTAGACAAATCATCTATAAAAGTAATAAAATATCTTTTACCACCTCTTGTAATTTTACCACTCAAATCACATACATCAGAATGTATTAATTCAAGTAAATTCGAAGATGATCTATTAACACTTGAAAACAGTTTTCTAGTTAACTTTGTTTTAACACAGATTTCACATTTAACTCTATCATCATGCAAATTAGAAGGCAGCAATCCTAATTTAACCGCATTATTCACAGAATTATAATTTACATGTCCTAATCTAGCATGCCATAATGAATAAGAGTCAACAATATAAACAGAAACATTCTCCTTTATTAAATTGAGTTTAAACATTCCATTTACAGCAAATCCTTTGCCCACAAACATGCCATTTTTGGTCAAGACAAATTTGTCGACTCAAATACAAGTTTATAGCCATGTTTGGACAAAAGACCACCAGAAAACCAAATTCTTTCGAATCTGCGGTGCGTGAAATACATCAATAAGAGTAACTATTTTGCGAGTAAATTTCAACACAACAATTGCCTTTTCCAACTACTTTGGTGGTAGTTGAATTATCACCAACTTTCTCATATTTTTTAAAGAGATTTCTATCTCCACAGATGTGACGAGTTGCACCAGTATCAACCCACCAACTTGAATCATTGATTACCATATTCACTTCAGAAATTACTGCAATAAGATTTTCTTCAACATTGTTGGCCTGTTCTTTCTTCTTCAGAACTCTGCAATTCTTGATGAAGTGCCCAGGCTTCTTGCAGTAATGACAAATCACATTTTGCTTGAAATTGCCCTTTTTCTTTGGACCTATTTTACTAGGACCACCAAATTCATATTTGGGCTTTTTTCCCTTTTTTGTTGTCTATTTCAACAACATGGGCAGATTTGCTCATTTCAGCTTTTTCTTCGAGTTTGTCACGAAGCCTTGACTCTTCTTTAATACGAAGTTATCTCTGAAGTCCTTCCAGAGTCAGATCATCACCTTTTCTCTTAAGTGACTTACAGTAATCCTTCCAAGTTGGTGGCAATTTGGCAATAATAGCACCCACTTGAAGTTTTTCATCAATTGGAATGCCCTCTGAATACAATTGTTGGACAATAAGTTGAATCTCATGAACCTGATTCAAAATAGGCTTATTATCCACCATTTTAAAATCAAAATAATTACTTACCAGATAGCTTTTGTTGCCAGAATCCTCAGTTTTGTATTTGTTCTCCAATGCCTCCCAGATCTCTCTTGCAAACTTCTTTGGTGCATACATATCGAACAGTGGATCAGTGAGGGTGTTGAGGATACTCCCCCTACATGTGTAGGTGTCTTCCTCCCATTTGCACTTCACATCAATTTGTTCATCAGTTGCTCCTTCCGCAAGGACATTCGAACAGAGTGTGTCGAGCACATAACGAACCTTCAATGTTGTCAATAGAAATTCAACTTTCTCCTTCCAGAGTTTGTAGTTGTTGCCATCAAAACGATCCAATTTGGAAAGATCTTGTGGCATCACGTTCAGAGAAGTAATAGCAGAATTCATTGTTGGAAGTGCCATTGAAGAATGCAAAATGTTTATCTAAAAATTGTTGGAAATCTAGATGTGGGAATTGCAGGGAAAAATAAACGTAGAATCCAAACAGAATGAGAAGTAAATGAAATCTGGACAGTAAGGCGATTGTGACTCTATCTTTTAGATAAACATTGCCTCCCACTTCTATTAGAAATCTTGCAAAAAGGAATTAGAGCAATCTTATCCTCATGATACAATACTGCCCGATGTAGTGTGCAGATTGCAAACTCTGAACTATCCAGAATAGAAATTTTTTGTAACAGCTGTTAATAATGGTGAGGGGAGGAGAGAGAAAATAAAATTATCTGTCAAATAATAAAACTGTTGGGAATTAAAATATATCTATATAATTCCATGTTATCTCAGAAGCAGTTTTTTTTTTAATTGAAATAACGGTTACATATATTTTTAAAATCTAACGTTGAAAAAGCAGTTGAAATTTGAAAACACATGATCTCATCAGTTGAAACTTGAAAACACATAATCTCATATAACATAATAATAGGAGATAGTGATGAAGTAGTGGTAACCGATCAAAACAAGATAATAGGATAAAAAGTTATTTATTTAAAATAAATGGCTATTAAAACATGATAATAGGAGATCGGTTATTTATTTGAAATTCAAAATAATCATTAAATAATAATAAATTAAATTTTAGTTTCATGAAATAATATCAACAATACTTTCATAATTGTTACTGTCACATTAGGGATTAAATACTTACTAGAATGTGTAGCACACTTCTTATCCCCAATCCAGTCATTTGCATTTGCTCAATTCTAGTAGGCAGTAGCATCAATATTGCTGGTAAGGCTGTTTACCATCTAGTCCTTTTTAGTTTTTACCATAGAATTGATATATCCATTCACCTAATTATTTTCTCCTTACATTAAAAAAAAAAAAAAAAAAAAAGGTAAATAAGATACATCTTCCAGCTGTACCCACAATCTTAAATTCCAAATACTTGGAGATATGATCCAGAAAATAGTATGTCAAGTATTTTCTTTTTTGCTACATGAATCCCTCTAAGACTTTTAACCAACCAACTACAATGTTATATCAAAGTATTTGATGGGATTTTATTTCTATTATGGTCCAACCTTACTGTTGGGCAGTGGACCTAATGCTTGGTCCATCAACCAACCAACCCAAAACTTTTAAACAGTACTTTCGTACTAAATCCCTTCTCAAGTCACGCCACTAACAATCCCCATAATTCCTAACACGAGACTTTTTACATAATAGAGTTGGGTGCAAGAAATAATATTAGCGGGAAAACCTCCAAATACACTTCCTTGTTAGTTGTTGCATCATGTCTTCTTAACCTTAGATCAAACTATGCACAACAAACCAATTGGAAACTTGTAAAGGAAACTATTATATGAGATAATTGTTTTTGTTGTTTCCACCTTTTCACAGTAATCTCATATGAGGAATCTTAAGTGTCTCATCTGCCCAATCAGGAGGGCCACATCACAAATTTTTTTTTTTAAAAAAAAATTGAATTCTATCAAATTATTACAATTTAGTCCATTAAATTGATGAGAAATGTGAGACACTAATTCTATCAAACTTTCATCTAATCATATATATAAGCCAAGTTTTGGCTTAGAGAGTGTGTAGAATTGCGACACATGTCTTCAACCGGTCCTATTAGAAAGTACCTAGAATTGTGACACATGGTGTTTTAGATGTTAGCCCTTTAGTGAGACAATTAAAACATAGGGGTTTTATTTGTAATGCATTGAATTGTCTAAATGATGAAAACAAAAGATTTTCAAATTTTCTCTTTCTCTCTCTTTATCTAATTTTATTTTCATCTTCTCTTGCTTTATGTTTATATCTCAATATGAGACAATTAAAACATATAGGTTTTATTTGTAATATATTTAATTGTCTTAATGAAAAAAACAAAAGGTTCACAAATTCTCTTGCCTAGAATTGCAACACATGGCGCTTTAGATGTTAGCCTTTCAATGAGACAATTAAAATGTAAGGATTTTATTTGTAATGCATTAAATTGTCTAAATGAAGAAAACAAAAGCTTTCAAATTCTCTATTTTCATCTTCTCTTGCTTTATGTTTATATCTCAATGTGAGACAATTAAAATGTAGGGATTTTATTTGGAATGCATTTAATTGATATCTTAATAGAGAAAACAAAAGGTTCCCAAATTCTCTCTTTCCCTTTGTTTATTTTTCTCTTTTCTTCTCTTGCTTTCTATTTATATCTTAATGTTCCTTTGTAAATTTCACACTCAATTCAGGGAAAAGACGAGAGGGAGGGAGAGTGAGAGTTTCCAATAGTTGTTTCTCTATGAAAATTATTCTACAGTTCTTTTATTGCTTTTCTTTTTTAATTTTGGCTAGAACATTTATTTTCCATTATATTAGTATTGTCATTTTATATGTTTATTTTCAGTGCTTATGTTCTTCCATTTTTGTTTTTTTCCCCTATATATTTTTTTTTCTATATTTATTTTTATTTTTTCTGCTTTTACTTTCTAATTATATCAATCAATTCCGGAAAAAGACAAGAGAGAGAGAGAATTTCTATTCTTTTTTTCTCAATGAAAAATTATATTGGAATATATATATATAAGCCGAGTTTTGGCTTAGAGAGTGTGTAGAATTGTGACAAGTGGCGTTTTAGATGTTAACCTTTTAGTGAGACAATTAAAACATAGGGGTTTTATTTGTAATGCATTGAATTGTCTAAATGAAGAAAACAAAAGTTTTTCAAATTTTCTCTTTCTCTCTCTCTTTATCAAATTTTATTTTCATCTTCTTTTGCTTTATGTTTTTTTTTTTTTTTTTGACATGTTCACACAAGGGAAGGGGGAGGGGGGATTCGAACTAGTGACCTCCGCTTCATTAGACGTGGTTTACAGCCGATTGAGCTACCCTTGGGGACTCTTTTGCTTTATGTTTATATCTCAATATGAGACAATTAAAACATATAGGTTTTAATTGTACTATATTTAATTGTTTTCATGAAGAAAACAAAAGGTTCACAAATTCTCTTGCCTAGAATTGTGACACGTGGCGTTTTAGATGTTAGCCTTTTAGTGAGACAATTAAAACGTAAGGATTTTATTTGTAATGCATTGAATTGTCTAAATGAAGAAAACAAAAGCTTTTCAAATTCTCTCTTTTCATCTTCTCTTACTTTATGTTTATATCTCAATGTGAGACAATTAAAACGTAGGGGTTTTATTTGGAATGCATTTAATTGATATCTTAATGGAGAAAACAAAAGGTTCCCAAATTCTCTCTTTTTCTCTGTTTATTTTTCTCTTTTCTTCTATTTATATCTCAATGTTCCTTTGTAAATTTCACACTCAATTCAGGAAAAAAACGACAGGGAGGGAGAGTGAGAGTTTTTTTTTTTTTTTTTGTGCGACTTTCATTACTTTCATTAAGTTGAAAACAAATATCTAGAACCCACCAGGTTCTAAATTGGAAGAGCATGGAGCTCAAAATTTTTCAAATAGGAACAATACAATTTGGGGTCTCATCCACCCATATTCGCTCAGTGGAACACTGGAGTCCCGCCTTTGCCAAACTGTGCGCAGCTTGATTGGCCAGCCTTCGAACATGTCGCACCATCCAACTCCTTCGCGTTCCAAGAAGAGTCCGTGCATCGTCTATAATATGCCCAAAAGGTCTCGAGCTATGTTCGGTTTCCTTCAATGTCTGAACCACCAGCAGGGAATCACCTTCAAGAATGATATCCTGAAAATCTCTCTCCTTGCTAAACTCCACTGCCGCCAATGCTGCCATTGCTTCCCCCACTGCTGGCTCTTGGATACCAGTAACTCTTTTGCACTTAGCAGCACAGACATGGCCACAATAATCCCATATGATAATCCTAACTCCCATACATTGGCAGTTTTATCTATGGCTACGTCCCAATTCACCTTAAAACGCCCAAAAGGAGGACGTTCCCACTTCACCGGACCATTTGCCGAGGTCTGGGCACACCCCCATGCACCACGACATTTCTGTGTGCCCATATCTTCTTAATTAGAAACTTTCAACTTGTTCTTGGAGGTAGTGGTTACTCTGATGGATCGATGCAAGAGGCAGGAGCTACAACTGAATAGGAACTTTCAACTCGTCCCACTTCGTCTGGACCACCCCCATGGGCCAAACGATTTTTTTTTTTATTATTATTTTTTTTTAGATTTGGCCCTTGAGGGTCGCTGGACCACCCCTAAGGGCCATGGGGTGGCTTTGGCTACCCCAGCCCCAAACTGGGGTGGTCCGGCCACCCCCAATGGGGTGGCCAGCCACCCCTTAATATTTTATTATTTAGTTTTTATTTTTATTTAAATCTAAAATAATATTTATTATTATTTTTAGTTAGTAGACAAGTGTCCTATTTGTGGCTTTAGGATTTCTAAGAAGAAATCCTACCCATGAACTAGATATTCTCCAGTCCGGCCATTTTGGATTGGAGAGGATCCTATTCCACTAACATCAAATCAAAAGTATACTTCCATTGTGGCTACAAAAAATCAATATCCGATTCATTTTTTGATCAGCAAAGCTCAAAGAAAAAATTAGTACCACGGTACCATATTGGATGGAGTGCATCATACTAAAGTTACGATTACTTGAAGGTGTGATTATCATTAAGTTTGTCATGCTTAGTGCACTTAAAATTATTCAGTTGGTAAGGACGCAAATACGGTCACGGGTGTTATCAGATCTTCAAAGATTGGATCACTTATTTGATGCATACATGGTGTACTATAATGCAACGCCATAAATAACAAGTAAAAAGAGAAACTTTACTCGTTGAATAATCACATCTTTAACTATGTCAAGTTTGATGAAAAATGTTGATTTATGAAATATTTCTAAAAATATGTTTTATTATGTAAGACTACGAAAAATGTTTTGAGTACAGAAAGTAGAGTTTAACTCAAGTAATTTGGTTTATATTATATGCTTAAGTATTAGCTTCTATCTTAATTTTCCTTCGATATATAATATATATAGCCTTGCTATAAGGTAATAGAGGGTGTCTCTCTAGGTTTTGTAAAACCGTAGAGGAGAAGGAAACTACTTCCTAGTCTAGACGGCTGTGGAAGGTGGTAATACAACCGTAGGGGTTAATAAACGGCTGTAAGCTCCGATGGAAGAAGATCTGTCACGGTTGTGGGGATTAAGAGTGAAGCTTCGTCCGGGATCGTCTCCAGAGGACAATCTTGTTTAGTGGGGAAGTTACTCACTGAAAGGTTTATTGGAAAAGAGATCATCAGATCACAACTAATCCGGTGGTGGAAGCCAACAGGAAGGCTAACTCTCAGGGTCGTGGGGGAGAATATGTTCTTAATAGATTTCGAGCATTATGGACAAAACTCAAATCTAGAGCGATGTCCTTGGGTGATTGAGGGAATGTGTTTTTAGTGGTAGAGTTTGATGGAGTCACACCACTGGAAAAGATCGATTTTGCGAAAGTGGCTTTTGGGTGCGAATGTACAAACTTCCTCCTACATGCATGGGAGGCGAGGTTGGGAAATAGATTGGATCTACGGTAGGTTTAGTGGAGGAGGTAGATACCGATGAAGATGGTATTGGATGGGGAAAGTTTTTACGTGTTAAAATCATAATTGATTTAACCAAGTCATTGGCAAGGGGTAGGAGGCTAAAAATTGAGGGTTCATCGGTATGGATTAATTTCCAGTATGAACAAATTCCACGGTTTTGCTTTCACTGTGGCATTGTACTCCATGGTAAGGCGGGATGTATGAAGAAACCTGGACCTGGAGTCTTGGGGAGTGCGACTGAATACGGCTCGTGGTTGAGGGTACCATCTCCTGGTCGACGATTTCATGGGGAATCAGAGGCTATGTTAGAGAGAATGGAGTCTGACCAGTCCAATTCTGCATTATGGAGACCGACAAGGGAAGGGAATAGGGAGTATGGCCAGGGAGGGGATAAAGACAACCTCCGATGAAGATAGCGGAGCTTATTACGGAACGCTGCCAGAACTGGAGGAAGAACATCGAACAGAAAATCCAACGGTGGAGACTAAGCGCAGGGGGAAAGATCCGGTGGAGATGGGAAACGCATGCAATTATGACTGTATTGATGCTGATTCCGGAAATCACGGAGGTAACAATTATTCTGGGCAAGGATCCATTGCAGCTTAGAGAGGAATGGCCCCATTAAATACCGAAGACGTTACATAGGTACTACCGAATATGGAAGGTGGGAGAGAGGGACCGTTTTTATATGGCAGGACGCCAAATCTAGGCGAGGTTTCAAATGGCAGAATTTTTGATGAGGTGGCACCAAATTATTATGGAGGGCATGGCTTGGAATGCAACGTGGTTTCGGGTGGCAAGGTTAGTGCATGTCCAGGTCCAACTATTGCTGATGTCGAAAAAAATATGGCGAACACGTCCTTGGGTGAGCGAACTGGTCCAGGCAAGGATACGAAAACTCTTTCTTGGAAGAGGAGAGCCCATGGTGTCACCCCGGCTAGGCCGTCTTCTCTTGTGGAACAATTGGGGAAACGGAAGACGGATGATGCTAAGGCAATGGGAGCTGGATCGGGAAGAAGGGCTGTAATTTGTTACAAGCGGAGACCGAGGTGCGTGTAAAAAGAATGAAATTGATTAGGAGTGGCGGTGGATGGTACCCACCCACGATCGCAATGAGCATTATGAGTTGGAACTGCACAGGGCTTGGGAACCCTTGACGTTCGAGAACTTTGCGGTTGGTGAAGGTAAAGAAACCGAAATGGTATTCCTTATGGAAACCATTCTAAGGAAAGCTAAAATGGAGCGGATTCGGCGGTTTGGGTTTTCCCAATATGCTAGTTGTTGATTGTGTGGGAAAAAGTGGGGGATTGGTGCTTCTATGGATGGAGAATGTAGAGGTGGAAATTCAAAATTACAGTTCGCGCCATATTAATGCGAAAGTAAGCACAAAACCTTCGGTGGGTTGGTGGAAATTCACGGGCTATTATGGTCACCCGGAGGCGAGCAAACGGAAAGAAGCATCGGGTCTCCTTCGATACCTCGCAACTATGGATCCTAAGCCTTCGATTTGTGTGAGGGACTTTAACAAGATTCTGTTTTTATCCGAAAACTGGGGTGGGAATGGTAGACATTGAAGCTTAATGGATGAATTCCACTCTACTTTGGCAGACTATAAGTTAGTGGACTTGGGTTTCAGGGGGCACAAATTTACTTGGAGTAATGGTTGGGAGGGCGAAGCTTTTATACAAGAACATTTGGATAGAGTAGTGGTTAATGATGGATGGAGTTTTTCATTTCCCCAGGCTGAAATTTTGGTGGAGGGATCCTGTTGTTCTGATCATTTACCTTTGTTTGTGGTGGTCAATGAACAGTGGCGAATGAGAAGACCAGTACATAGATTCACATATGAAGCAGCATGGGCGTTGGATGGTACCTATACAGAAGTTATAAAATCTACATGGAATACACGAGACACACGAGTTGGCCAATGGGGAGGGCTGTTGAAAAAGCTTGGGAGGTGCAAAGTGGAGCTGAAAAGGTGGCAAGAAAAAGAAAGGACCCGGCAGAAATTAAAAATTGAGTTCTCACTTGGCTGGTTTACAAGATAAGGAGGGACAGGAGCATCTTGATGAAATTGCAAATATAAAACAAAAGGTGCAGTCCCTAATGGAGCAAGAGGAGCCCAAGTGGAAACAATGTGCGAAGGTGGAGTGGCTAAGGAATGGAGATAAAAACACCCGGTTTTTTCACGTCTATGCAAATCAGCGGAGGAAGTCCAACTCAATCAGTATGGTGTGTGATTTGGTAGGGAACCGTATGCAGTCTCAAGAAGCTATTGGGGTGCATTTGTGGATTACTTCAGATTTATTTATTTACGGAATGCCGGATCACATGGAGGAATGTTTGAAGCGATTGACCGACGAATCACGGATGAAATGAATGTGGGGCTGCTGAGACCTTTCATGGCAGCGGATGTTAGTACCGCTCTCCATCAAATGGCCCCTCTGAAGGCCTCGGGACCGGATGGATTTAATGGTTGTTTTTTTCAAAAGAATTGGCCTTTGATTGGACCGGAGGTTTGCAATGCTGCACTTTTTTCTTTAAATTTTGGAGTTACGAATAAATAATTAAATTCTACGTATATAGCACTGATACCCAAGTCTAAGAACCCTGTGTCTGTGTCGGATTATTGCCCTATTAGCCTTTATAATGTCCTTTATAAGTTGATTTCAAAGGTGTTGGCTAATAGGTTAAAAGAGGTGTTGCCTGCTATAATATCACCATTCCAAAGCGCATTTATTCCTGGGCGTCTTATCACGGATAACATCCTGGCCGCTTATGAAACCCTTCACACTATGCAATCTAGAATGAATGGGAAGAAAGGTTTAATGGCGGTCAAGTTGGATATGAGCAAGGCTTATGACCGGGTGGAGTGGTCTTTTCTGGAGGCGGTGATGAGGAGGATGGGTTTTGATAATACATGGATCAATCTTATCATGATGTGCGTATGTACAGCTCAATTTTCCGTTTTGGTTAATGGAACCCCAGTGGGGCCGATTATTCCTACCAAGGGTATACGTCAAGGCGATCCCATCTTGCCATACCTCTTTATTCTCTGTGCGGAAGCTCTTAGTGCTATGTTGCCCTGAGCTGATCGTGACGGACCTCTGAGGGGTGTTTCCACCTTAAAGACGGGCCCCCGCCTGAATCACCTCTTTTTTGCTGATGATAGTTTATTGTTTTGCAAAGCTGATGTTGCACATTGGCATTGTTTGACTAGTGTCTTGAATCTCTATGAACGAGCTTCAGGCCAAAAGTTGAATGCTACCAAAACTGCAATATTTTTTAGTCGTAATACGACGGCTGCAGATAGGGAAGCCATTTTAGCACTTGCTGCTATTCTGGCGACCCAAAGATATGACACCTACTTGGGACTTCCGGCGTTGGTTGGGAAGTCACGAACGAAGGAGTTCAAGGCTATTATTGACCAGGTTGAAAAACGGCTAAATGATTGGAAGCTAAAGTTTTTGTCGCAGGCAGGAAAGGAGATTTTATTGAAGGCAGTGGTGCAAGCCATTCCGACGTACAGTATGAGTGTTTTTAAAATCCCAAAAGTGCTATGTAACAATATTAACTCTTTGATGCAGAAGTTCTGGTGGGGTCATAAAACAAATGATAGCCGAATTCATTGGTTGAGTTGGGGACGGTTGGGACTCAACAAGGAGAAGGGGGGGGGATGGGTTTCGAGAGTTTGCTTGTTTTAATATGGCACTCTTGGCCAAACAAGTGTGGCGTCTATGGAAGTCACCTGATAGTTTGGTAGCAAGGATTTTGAAGGCTAAATATTTTCCAAGGTGTGAGGTGTTGGATGCTCCTATTGGCACAAAGCCCTCGTACGCTTGGAGGAGTATTATTAGCTCGAAGAATCTTATACAAGAAGGACTGTTCTGGCGGATTGGCAATGGAGCTAAGACTCGCATTTGGGATGATAAGTGGGTGGTTTTACCGAACAGCTTTATGATCCAACCCCGGATTTTCATGAGTCTATGGTCTGTGATTTAATTGACAAGGACACTGGCTGGTGGGACTCAAATCTTCTCGGAAATTTTTTCAGCAAGGAAGAAGTTGCAGCTATTCAATCTATCCCGCTCAGTAGTACAAACCAAGCAGACATGTTGATTTGGAAGGGCATAGGCAACGGCATCTTTTCTGTAAGAAGTGCCTATCACTTGGCTAAAGAGGTGGAAGATCGATACAAGGCTGAGTGCTCGACGGGTATGCATAAGAGCAATGTCTGGAAACTGATTTGGAAATTAAAAATCCCAAATGTGGAGAAGAACTTTATATGGCGTGCTTGTCAAGATATATTACCTACTCGGGATAATCTCTGGCGGCATAAAATTGTAAAGGAACCGTTATGTCCAGTTTGTGGATTGGAGGCTGAGACATCGATTCATATATTGTGGGCCTGCCCTTCAACTATGGACGTATGGGGCGCAAGTTGCAAAAAATTTCAGAAGAGTTCATTGAAGGGGCCTGCTCTCATTAACGTCGTGGAAGAAGTAATGCGAACTGGTACTGAAGAGGAAGTTAAAAAATTTGTGGGATTATCACGACAAATTTGGCTTCGAAAACATGTGTTGCTTTATGGGGGGTAGTTTAATCACCCAAATATATTAATAAGGCGGGTCACTAAAGCAGTTTTGGAATATGGGCAAGCTGTAGGAGGAGATTGTCAGGAGTAGCAACGTCAGGGGGACAGTGAGGAGAACAGGTGGAAGGCACCTTAGGTGGGTCCTCTGAAAGTGAATTGGGACGTAGCAATCAATAGCAAATGTGAAAGAATTGGAATGGGTGTGGTGATCCGTGACCATGCAGGAAGTCTTATGGCCGCCCAGTGCAAGTTCAGTCATAGTCCACCAATCCCAACTATGGGAATGACGAAAACGTTCTCTTCTACATTGGAATCCAATAACAACTCTTTAAGTGCCTTCTTTTCACCCTTTCACCCAATGACTTGTTCCTCAGGAACAAAAGAGTGCGTGTCTTCTCTTTTCCTATGCTTAAATTCATGTGTCACTGTAAGGCACTCAGTGAAGCCAAATTTGATCTTATCATCGGCAATTTCATCCAGTCTCGCCCTAACTGTCTTGATCTTATGACCCATTTTAAGGCCATATGCATGCTGGTTTTTTTTGGAAAAGAAGATGCGTACCTGTAAACCACCCATTTGAGTCCGATCAAATTGTGTTATTTTTGGAATTTTCGTACTGTTGAATAGTTGGGTTTAATGTTATAATGAACAAATTGTTGTTGTGAATTTATTCTTTCGAAATGTTGTTGAGGAATTTTAAACTACGTAAAATGATATATATTTCCTCTAGCTTGTGTTGTGATAAATATTTGTATGCAAATCTGGGAATGCATTAGTTACAGAAAATATAATCATATCTATGCAGATTTATATACGAATTTACCTCTTTTGCCATCTTCTTGCCCCCTGTCATAACTTGTCTTCATAGAAGTTGAGTGGAGAAGTCATCCAGCAAGTCATCGGTGTCGCACATGGCATCCTTTAGCTTCCCAAGCCAATCTTTGATCCCATGGTTGTGGGTCTGCTTCTCCTCCACATCCAAAAGCACAGCTTGGATTGTGGAAACCGTGTTCTTGAGCTTTTGAAGCTCATCTTTGAAACCCCATAGAAGTCCAATCTCTTGGAGAGCAAGAAATCCCAAACTCCTAATGATACTCGCAGCAATGTGGAATAGAGCTGGTTTGGCCATTTGCTGTTGATAAATCGAGTGAATGCTAAAACCTGCTGTTGAGAGGTGTTGGAGCGTAGAAATAAGGAAGATTTGTGTTTGGTAGCTGTGAAGCGGATGGCCTATTATTATTCACACTAGTGCTGCTCATTGCTGCATTGCATATCATTGACTTTAAATTAAATTAAAGGAAAACCCATTAGATCCAACGTGGCCATGTGAAACGAAATGTTATCTTCTAAGTAAACGAAATATTTTTAAAATAAGGGCTCCACCAGAGTTGAATTATTGATAACGTCCAAGTACACGAAATCTTAAAATCTTCTTAAATCTTCTTAAATCGTTGACTAAACTTGGAATTAAATTAAGGGAAGTGTCTCCATTAGATCTATAATAGCGTGGTCATGTTCGTCTCTCATACTTCACTTCTTAAATGATAACTTTTATGCTTTTTATATATATATGAAAGAAAAATGATAACCGTATAATGGTCCCATCTCAAAGCGCATTATCTCATATATTATGTTGGGTCATGGATCAATTTCATAAGACCTAACGAGTCCTAAGCCCAAGACTCCGCAGATATGCAGACCTGCTAAGCCCTCAGTCGGCTTAGCCCGTGGAGGTCTCGGGCTCCTAATCCGAGACACAACTCATGGGCCAAAATAGTCAAAGGCCGAGGGACAAATTGGTCATTCTACCATGGAGATATATATTCATATTGTCCAACACTTGGATTATCTATATCAATTAAGATGTATATCAGTTGTTAGCACCTAACCTAGCGTCACACGAAAGCTGTAACACCTATCCCGTGATCTTAGGTTACTAAGATCACAGAGCAGCTAACAAACCATCCCTCTCTTAAAACCTACGTAGCAGATATCAAGGGATAAGGCTCCGAGACGTGTGGGAGGACAAACTCCTTTTATGCCTATAAATACAAGTCACCTATCAGTGCTAAGGTAATCGCAACTCTTGATATCTAAGCATTATTGTTGCTTACATCTTTTCTCTCTCTTTCAAATCACTGACTTAGGCATCAGAATATCCCCGCCAAGAGACCTCTGGGGACTCTAATCCTATTGTTTGTTCTTTTGCAAAGGCCCGATGCATCCTCGAACATCGTAATACTACTCAGAGAGTGTGCCACGTTCATCCTCAGAAAATTGTGCATTAACAGTTTGGCACCGTCTGTGGTTATGTTGAGATTTTCATCAGTTCCTGACAACAATTCGAAATGGTAACTACACGTGCATCGCATCCTTCGCCAGATGGCCGAGCCGAGCTGCCCGGCACAGCTGCAACACCTCTTGACCTTGCTGAGTTCATGAGGCAGATGACTGCCTCCATGGATGCGTTGAAGAAGCAGAACAATGATCTCACTACCAAGCTCACGGCTGCTGAAGGCCGCAATGGCCGACGGGAGCGTAAGCGAGAAGAAAGGCGGGAGAAGGAGCATAAAGAAAGGCGTGAAAGGGAAAGGCGAGAACTCATCTGCCAAGGCAAGCAGGTTGAAGGTAGTGCGAGCTCAGTTCATGGCAGCCGTCATACTACGACCTAGAACGAGGGTCATCATGAGAAATCCCGTGCTCAAAACAAGGATCACCACGAGAGGTCCTATGTTGAGAGGTCTCATCGTGAAAGACGCCGCAGAAGGGCTCATCACGACGATCTCATCGCAAGAGATCCCATACTCTCCATAATGAAATTGATGCAAGTGCTGAGCTGGGAAACCTGAAGAGGAAGTATGCTGAAATGGTTGACAAAATGGCCAATGGGGAGAACGGGTTGATGGCGGAAGAACTCATGGAGTGTTAAGTGCTAAAATATTCATATTTTCAGCCCTTAACTTGAATGTTTTAATCCTTTGGCTTTAGTTAATTAGGTCATTTTAATTCATTTTTGCCTTTTCCACTCTTTTGTAGGCTTTTGGAAGAAACTAAAGTAAATCTAGAAGATTTCGGCTCAAAGAGATAAGATGGGAAAAATGGGAGCCCCTGACACTGCGATCGATCACAGGTTACCTGCGATCGAGCGCAGCACCAGAGAAGACACAGTACGAAGCAGACAATCAGCGTTCGAGCGCAGAACAGAAGAGGCATGATCGCAAACCTGCGATCGAGCGCACACAGGTTGCGATCGATCGCACCCTTGCGCAGGAGACACATGAAAGCTGCGGCCAAAGTGTCATTCTTTCCATATTAGGGTTTTCCAACTTCCAATTGTAATAGGTTTTGAAACCCTACGAAGTTCCTAGGTTTACTAGTTTGTCAAGGACTTCTAAAGCCTATAAAATAGACCTTTAAGCCTCTAGAATAGGTATGCTTTGTAAGGAGAAGAATTGGAGCTCTTCAAGTTCAAGTCTCGGGTTTATTCTTTTTCTTTCTTTTCTTTATTTTATGAAGATGTTTAACATCAATTCTATGTGTAGCTAATTTATTTAGTAAGGCTAGATTGAAGCCCTAGTTATGTTTTGTTAATATTCAATATTGGCGCCTTTGTGATGATCTTGTTATGATGTCTAACTTGATTAATACCTAGTTTCATGAATTCCTCATATGTGTGTGCCTGATCAACATATGCATGTGGTATAAATCAATTTGGATGACCGAGTCCTGGGTTTAACATAAGTAACACAAGATATCCACACCGGATTCTTGGGTTAATCAATATTGGGAACCGGGAGTAGACACCCATGCCCTAGGCCTCATGTGTTTGTCGATTTTCACAGTTTTTTTAGGCTTTCTTAAAGAACAACTTAATAGACACCCATGCTAAATCCTTTAAGAAAGAAAAGAATTAGAGTAGACACCCATGCCTAATTCGTTCCTTAGGGAAATCAATAGCTTAAGGAGTAGACACCAATGACCTTAGGTTGACAAACATTAGATATTCATAACATGATCAAAACATTGGCATATTGATATATTAGCTAAATATAATTAGTGGTGGATATCAAAGCCCTACCTTTTATCATTGTCAATTTAAATCCAATCTTTTGTTTTACTTTACTTTGGGAATTTAATTTAGACAAGATTCAGCAGTCCTCGTGGGAATGACCCCATATTTGCACACTATGCTACTATGTTGACCTCGTGCACTTGCGGTTAAAACATCCAGTTATTTGCCTATTAATTTAGGTAGGTAATTGTGGAGCAACAAGTTTTTGGCGCCGTTGCCGAGGATTGCGGCGAATTTTGTTTATAATTATTTTCCTTTAGTTGTGTTATTTTAATTTTCAATTTGAAGTTGAGTTGTTATTAAAAATCAAAAAGATTTTTCGTTTTTCTTAACTTTTATGTTTTCTGTTTTAAGTTGCGGATTAGCATTTTGTGCTTGCGATCAATCGTCAGCCGAGTGTGATCGAGCGCATTGCGATCAAACACACCAACCTATGATCGAGCGCAATTCCAGGGAGCTTCCGGACTAGCAGCACTGAAGCTGCCTGACTGAAGAAGCAATTCAGTTGAAGCAAGGTCGTCGATCTCAAGCCTCAACCGTTATTCCACTCGATCCTGAAATTGAGTGGACAATTCGACAACGACCTAGAAACAAGGAAGAAGAGGAAGAAATTGAGATGGAAGATTTGCAAGAGAATCCAATTGGGCCAAGACCATTAGAGGCAAATCCACCACGGGTGAGGAGACCGACGAAGCAGGCATTCGTTCTAGCAAACCTCCATCAACCTTCATGCATAGCATATCAACCGGAAGTGGAAGGCAGCTATTATATTTCTCCTCAAATCCTTAATGGGTTGACACACTTAAGAGGCACAACTCTCGAGGATCCCAACTTGCATCTTAAAGAATTCTTTGATTTATGCAAGTTGCAACATGTCCAAGGCCTAACTTGAGAGAGACTCGAGTTAATCCTCTTTCCTTTCTCTTTGAAAGATAATGCTAAAGCGTGGTACAATTCCTTGCTGCAGATTCTATCCATACTTGGGAAGAATTAACCACCAAGTCCTCAAGAAGTTTTCCGGCTCAAAGGACAAGGCAACTTAGAAGGGAGCTGCAATCATTCCAACAAAGAGATGGAGACCCTTTCTTTGAAGCATGGGATCACTTCAATGCGATGCTCCTTAAGTGTCCAAATCACAACATATCTCAAGATGACCAGTACAAATCTTTTATGAAGGGTTAGATGATTTTAACAAGGGTGTTGTTGATACTGACTTACGGAGGTGTGTTGATGGAAAAGAGCGTGAGGAAGCCATAAAACTTTTGAGATGTTGAGTGAACACACCCAACAATTCCCATCCCGAGGAGGCAAGGAATAAGGAGCAAAGGCGTATGAAGAAAACAATGAGTGCAAAATCGATAGCTGCCTTGCAGAAGACATTAAATATGCTTGTAAACTCCATGACCACTCAAAACATCTCTCCTATTCAGCCAGCCACCCAACTCTAGGTATGTGCCATATGTTCTCATTTAGATCACACTATTGAGACCTGCCCTTTGTATTCATCTGCAGATCAAGAGCAAGCCAATTACATGGGACAGCACACTTATCCTCCCAAGAACAATCCTTATTCCAACACGTACAATTCAGGGTGGCACAACCACCCCAATTCCTCATAGAGCAACAGTAGGAACACTCGGAACCCTCAAGGACAACAAAGAAATTTCCAACAAACAGTTCAACCAGCCCAAGACCGAGAAGAGGAGGACCTAAAGAGTCTTTTACGACAATTGGTGACTTCACAACAACAATTCACGGCTGATCTAAAACAATTCAATACAAAGACTGATCAAGCCATTCAAAGACTGGGAGGGCAAATGGGTCGATGGCAAAAGAGCTGAGTGAGAGGAAGTAGGAGAATTTCAGCCGGACAATACCCAATCCAGGGGTCATCGGAGTGGAAGCAATCACGATTCTCAAGAATGGCAAAGTCATTGGAACTAAAGAGCCACCTCAAGCAACTCCAGAAGGACCATCAACTTCAAAGGCAAACAAAATGGAGATGGTAGATGCACCCCTCTTTCCTCAAAGGTTAGTCAAACCAAGGAAAGAAAAGCAACTCATGGATATCTTTGAGACCTTGGGTAAAGTAGAAATCAACATTCCTTTATTAGATGCAATTAAACAGATTTCTTCATATGCTAAATTTTTAAAGGATTGTTGCACTAACAAAAGGAAGTTTCAAGAGTATGAGACAGTGGCCCTAACAGAAGAGGTAAGTGCAGTCTTGTTAAGAAAATTACCACCAAAGCTAACAAATCCAGGTAGTTTTACCATTTCTTGCAGGATAGGAGACCATTCTTTTGAAAAGGCATTACTGGATTTAGAAGCAGGGGTGAATTTGATGCCTTACACTGTATATGAAAAGCTAGGATTGAGGGAGCTTCAACCAACCTCTATCACCTTGCAATTGGCAGACAAAAGCATCAAACGAGCAAGAGGTATACTTGAGGATGTTTTGGTAAAGGTAGGTACATTTATTCTACCTGCTGATTTCATTGTCTTGGATGTGGAAGAATCCCCTAGGCCATCACCTTTACCTATTATCTTAGGAAGACCCTTTATGAGAACTGCTGATACTACAATAGGTGTGAAAAAGGGTATTGTGAGCATGAAGGTAGATGGTGAGACAATAGAGTTCAAAATATTCGATGCATTAAAATTACCTCAAGGAGATTTAGAATGTTTTGATGTTTGTATGATCCAAGGTGTTAGTGAGCCAGTTTTACAGGACCAACATAAAGATCCATTAGAGGCCACCCTCACCCATAGTTTTACAAGGCAGGGCATTGAGCCAAAATCTGAAGATGTTACTAATGACATCATTGAAACAGTGCATCACCTTGAGGCCTCTCCAAAATACTCAAGTAAGTATACTCTTCCCTTTGAGATTCTTGAACCTACTAATACCTCTCTTGTTCCTTCTATTGTCCAGGCACCCAAGCTGGAATTGAAGCAATTGCCAAACCACCTAACATATGCCTACTTAGGAGAAAACAAGACACTATAAGTCATAATTGCAGCAAATTTGAGTTGTGACGAAGAAGAAAAGCTGTTGAGAGAGCTTAGAGAGCATAAAACTACTTTGGGATGGACCATTGCTGACATCAAGGGAATAAGTCCAACCAAATGCATGGATCAAATCTTTCTTGAAGACGAAGCCAAGCCAACTAGGGATGCTCAAAGAAGACTCAACCCACACATGAAGGAGGTAGTCAAGGCAGAGGTATTAAAACTACTGGATGTGGGCATCATCTATACCATCTCAGACAGTAAATGGGTCAGTCCAGTCCAAGTAGTGCCAAAAAAGAGTGGGATCACAGTGGTGAAGAATGAAGATGATGAGCTGATACCCACAAGAGTAACCACTAGGTGGAGGGTATTCATCGATTATAGAAGACTGAACAAGGTAACCAGAAAAGACCATTTTTCATTACCCTTCATTGACCAAATGCTAGAGAGGTTAGCTGGCCATAACCACTATTGTTTCTTGGATGGGTACAGTGGCTATAATCAGATTGTAATAGCACCAGAGGATTAGGGGAAGACCACCTTCACATGTCCTTTTGGCACATTCGCCTACAAAAGGATGCCATTTGGCTTATGCAATGCCCTGACCACATTCAAGAGATGCATGATGAGCATTTTTGGACATGGTGGAGAAAACCATTGAGGTATTTGTGGATGAATTTAGTGTTTTTGGGTCTAATTTTGATGAATGCCTCCACCATTTGAAGAATGTTCTCAAGAGGTGTGAAGAATGCAACCTAGTGCTCAATTGGGAAAAATGTCATTTCATGGTTCAACAAGGCATTGTATTGGGTCATGCTATTTCAAGCAAGGGCATTGAGGTGGATAAGGCCAAGATAGATATCATCTCCAAACTTCCTCCACCTCTGACAGTAAAGAGGGTGAGGAGTTTTCTTGGACATGCCGGGTTCTATAGAAGGTTCATCAAGGATTTCTCCAAGATCTCTAGAACCCTCTGTGCATTGCTAGGGAAGTAGGCGAAGTTTGAATGGACTAAAGAATGCATGACTTCCTTCAACACGTTGAAAAAGTTGCTCACATCTGCACCTATAATGAGGGCACCTGATTGGAGTCTACCATTTGAGCTCATGTGCGATGCGATTGACTTTGCCTTGGGAGCTGTCTTGGGTCAAAGAATCAATAAGGTACTTCATGCAATATATTATGCTTCTAGGACATTGAATGATGCTCAGCTAAATTATTCAACCACCGAGAAAGAATTATTAGCTGTCATATTTGCTTTGGAGAAGTTTAGATCATACCTAATTGGCTCTAAGGTCATTGTTTTCACTAATCATGCTGCTTTGAGATATTTGTTTGCTAAGAAGGATGCAAAGCCAAGATTGATCAGATGGGTATTATTACTACAAGAGTTTGATCTTGAGATTAGAGACAAGAAGGGCAGTGAGAATGTGGTGGCAGATCACTTATCTAGATTACTCCACTAGGAGGAAGGAGATGAGCTCCCATTGAATGAAAATTCTCCATATGAGCAGTTGTTTGCAGTTGATATCCAACTCCCATAGTAGGCAGATATAGTGAATTATATTACTGCCAAGGTGTTTCCTCCAGGTATGTTTAGCCAAGAAAGGAAGAGGTTAATATTCATATCTAGACAATACCATTGGGATGACCTTTATTTGTTCAAATTCTGCCCTGATCAAATCATTAGAAGGCATGTCCCAGACGAAGAGCACTTGAGTATTTTGCAGCACTGTCATCAGTTTGCTTGTGGTGGACACTTTGGGGCCAAGAGAATGGTACTTAAGGTATTACAATCTGGGTTTTATTGGCCTAATGTGTTTAAAGATGCTTTCTTGTTTTGCAGCTCTTGTGACAGATGCCAAAGGACAGGTAACATCTCATCCAGAAACCAAATGCCACTGCAAAATATTCAAGTTGTAGAGCTCTTCGATGTTTGGGGTATTGACTTCATAGGCCCATTTCCTAACTCATTCGGTTATCTATATATTCTTGTGGGTGTGGATTATGTGTCTAAATGGGTCGAGGCTGTCCCCTCAAGGACTATTGATCATAAAGTGGTTGTGAAGTTTTTGTAGGAAAACATCTTTGCTAGATTTGGGACACCTAGGGCAATCATTAGTTATGGAGGGAGCCACTTCAACAACTATGCCTTTGCCTCTATGATAAAAAAGTATGGCATCACTCATAAGGTTGGCACTCTATACCATCCTCAAACCAGTGGCCAAGTTGAGATCAGCAACAGAGAGATCAAAGGTATCCTTGAAAAGACAGTGAACCTCAATAGGAAGGATTGGTCACTATGCTTGAATGATGCACTATGGGCTTATAGAACTGCTTACAAGACAACTATCGATATGTCTCCATATCGTTTGGTTTTTGGGAAAGAATGTCATCTACCAGTGGAATTGGAACACAAAGCGTATTGGGCCATCAAGAAGTTTAACTTCGATATGAAGCAAGCTGGTATCAAGAGGAAGCTCCAACTAAATGAACTGGAGGAACTGAGGCATGATGCATATGAGAATGCCAAGCTCTACAAAGACAGAACCAAAGCATACCATGACAAGCAATTGGTCAGGAAGGAGTTTCAAGTAGGACAAAAGGTTTTGATCTATAACTCAAGATTGAAACTCTTCCCTGGAAAGCTTAAGTCCAGATGGTCTAGGCCCTGCATTGTTACACAAGTATTCCCTCATAGAGCTTTTGAGGTTCACAACCCCCAGACCAACCAGTCATTCAAAGTCAATGGACACTGAGTCAAGCCATACTTTGAAACAAACTTTGCACCATAAGATCAAGATTTGGCGTCACAAGATTTGGCAGTTCAGTCTGTTCAATATATAGCACCACCTTCTGGAGCATCTACTTCCGGATAGCACTGAGCAGAGACCATCGTTTGGCTGAAGACGTAAAACTTAGCGCTCATGAGAGGCACCCCATAGTTATCTTGTTATTTTATTTTTGTCTTTGTGTGTTTTCATTTCATCTTTTTATCTTTGATTTTGTTTCTTTTTACTTGTTTTTGTGTGTGTTTTCTTATTTTGCAGGGACAAGTGTGCTTCACTTCAAGTTTGGGGGTGTGCAATAAGCCATGCTTCCCAAGATCATGTCAACCATCTCCAGGGTACACTCTTTCATTTACTTAGACACATTGAGGACAATGTGTCATTTAAGTTTGGGGGTATGGGCACACATGATTGTTCACACACTTTTGTCCCAAGTTCATATTAATTGCTATTGGTGTGTTTGTTTGTTTGTATGCATGTTCATGTTTGCCCAAAAATTTTAAGTTGATCTAAAAGAATCTTGGTTTGAATTCAACAGTGAGCTTAAAATTTTGAACACATGATCTGATGAGTGAATCTGTTAGTTTGATTACTTGTTAAGGACAGTTGAAAAATCACATATTGGATCTGATCACATAAGCACATTAGTACATAATCTGTGAGGTATGACATGAGGTCTGATATGTGTGTTTTTGCATCTTGGATGAGATTGGATGACTTATCAGATGACACTATGGCATATATAGTGATGAAAAAAAAAAAAAAAAAGATGTGAAATAAATGATCATTGATGGCTTTTCACTGAGTAACTTGACCTCTTGCCTCAAAGTATTGAGTGTTCACGTCAAAAGGTGAAAAATTTAGATTTGATCAGTGTCATGGTTAGTTGGTTTTGTAGCCTTTTTGACTCGAGTTAGTAGGTCCTTAGGGGAGTCTCTACACCTAATGCCCTAAAACCACTTGGTTTGGGAGTCATTGACTTAACACTCGCTACAATGGTCAATTAGAAAGCTTAAGGGAACCAACATTGCACAACCTGACCAAAAAAAAAAAATGCCATTGTTGTCATTCTAATTGGGATTTCAATGAATTTTGAGATATGGAAATATTACATATTGGAAAGATTTGGAAGCCTCATAATTTTGTGCTAATTCATTTTACACTGTTTTCAAACTTGTGATGTTTTAACATGTCCTTTGTAAGTAATTGAATTTTCAGATTCCAATTCATTGTGAAGATGGAGTTCATCTTTTTAAGCTTGCTTATGAATGAAAATCATAATCTTGAAGTGATGCTTTAATTTTTGGAATAACATGAACCCTTGCATGATGTATTGGGTTTTCCAACTTCCAATTGTAATAGGTTTTGAAACCCTACGAAGTTCCTAGGTTTACTAGTTTGTCAAGGACTTCTAAAGCCTATAAAATAGACCTTTAAGCCTCTAGAATAGGTATGCTTTGTAAGGAGAAGAATTGGAGCTCTTCAAGTTCAAGTCTCGGGTTTATTCTTTTTCTTTCTTTTCTTTATTTTATGAAGATGTTTAACATCAATTCTATGTGTAGCTAATTTATTTAGTAAGGCTAGATTGAAGCCCTAGTTATGTTTTGTTAATATTCAATATTGGCGCCTTTGTGATGATCTTGTTATGATGTCTAACTTGATTAATACCTAGTTTCATGAATTCCTCATATGTGTGTGCTGATCAACATATGCATGTGGTATAAATCAATTTGGATGACCGAGTCCTGGTTTAACATAAGTAACACAAGATATCCACACCGATTCTTGGGTTAATCAATATTGGGAACGGAGTAGACACCCATGCCCTAGGCCTCATGTGTTTGTCGATTTTCACAGCTTTTTAGGCTTTCTTAAAGAACAACTTAATAGACACCCATGCTAAATCCTTTAAGAAAGAAAAGAATTAGAGTAGACACCCATGCCTAATTCGTTCCTTAGGGAAATCAATAGCTTAAGGAGTAGACACCAATGACCTTAGGTTGACAAACATTAGATATTCATAACATGATCAAAACATTGGCATATTGATATATTAGCTAAATATAATTAGTGGTGGATATCAAAGCCCTACCTTTTTATCATTGTCAATTTAAATCCAATCTTTTGTTTTACTTTACTTTGGGAATTTAATTTAGACAAGATTCAGCAGTCCTCGTGGGAATGACCCCATATTTGCACACTATGCTACTATGTTGACCTCGTGCACTTGCGGTTAAAACATCCAGTTATTTGCCTATTAATTTAGGTAGGTAATTGTGGAGCAACAAGTTTTTGGCGCCGTTGCCGAGGATTGCGGCGAATTTTGTTTATAATTATTTTCCTTTAGTTGTGTTATTTTAATTTTCAATTTGAAGTTGAGTTGTTATTAAAAATCAAAAAGATTTTTCGTTTTTCTTAACTTTTATGTTTTCTGTTTTAAGTTGCGGATTAGCATTTTGTGCTTGCGATCAATCGTCACCGAGTGTGATCGGCGCATTGCGATCAAACACACCAACCTATGATCGGCGCAATTCCGTGGAGCTTCGGACTAGCGAGCATCTAAGCTGCTCGATAAGAAGCAATTCAGTTGAAGCAAGGTCGTCGATCTCAAGCCTCAACCGTTATTCCACTCGATCCTGAAATTGAGTGGACAATTCGACAACGACCTAGAAACAAGGAAGAAGAGGAAGAAATTGAGATGGAAGATTTGCAAGAGAATCCAATTGGGCCAAGACCATTAGAGGCAAATCCACCACGGGTGAGGAGACCGCAGGCAGGCATTCGTTCTAGCAAACCTCCATCAACCTTCATGCATAGCATATCAACCGGAAGTGGAAGGCAGCTATTATATTTCTCCTCAAATCCTTAATGGGTTGACACACTTAAGAGGCACAGCTACTGAGGATCCCAACTTGCATCTTAAAGAATTCTTTGATTTATGCAAGTTGCAACATGTCCAAGGCCTAACTTCAGAGAGACTCAGGTTAATCCTCTTTCCTTTCTCTTTGAAAGATAATGCTAAACTGTGGTACAATTCCTTGCCTGCAGATTCTATCCATACTTGGGAAGAATTAACCACCAAGTCCCTGAAGAAGTTTTTCCCGGCTCAAAGGACAAGGCAACTTAGAAGGGAGCTGCAATCATTCCAACAAAGAGATGGAGACCCTTTCTTTGAAGCATGGGATCACTTCAATGCGATGCTCCTTAAGTGTCCAAATCACAACATATCTCAAGATGACCAGGTACAAATCTTTTATGAAGGGTTAGATGATTTTAACAAGGGTGTTGTTGATACAGCTTCTGGAGGTGTGTTGATGGAAAAGAGCAGTGAGGAAGCCATAAAACTTTTTGAGATGTTGAGTGAACACACCCAACAATTCCCATCCCGAGGGAGGCAAGGAATAAGGAGCAAAGGCAGGTATGAAGAAAACAGCGGAGTGCAAAATCAGATAGCTGCCTTGCAGAAGACATTAAATATGCTTGTAAACTCCATGACCACTCAAAACATCTCTCCTATTCAGCCAGCCACCCAACTCCAGGTATGTGCCATATGTTCTCATTTAGATCACACTATTGAGACCTGCCCTTTGTATTCATCTGCAGATCAAGAGCAAGCCAATTACATGGGACAGCACACTTATCCTCCCAAGAACAATCCTTATTCCAACACGTACAATTCAGGGTGGCACAACCACCCCAATTCCTCATAGAGCAACAGTAGGAACACTCGGAACCCTCAAGGACAACAAAGAAATTTCCAACAAACAGTTCAACCAGCCCAAGACCCAGAAGAGGAGGACCTAAAGAGTCTTTTACGACAATTGGTGACTTCACAACAACAATTCACGGCTGATCTAAAACAATTCAATACAAAGACTGATCAAGCCATTCAAAGACTGGGAGGGCAAATGGGTCAGATGGCAAAAGAGCTGAGTGAGAGGAAGTAGGGAGAATTTCCAGCCCAGACAATACCCAATCCAGGGGGTCATCAGTAGCTGGAAGCAATCACAGTTCTCAAGAATGGCAAAGTCATTGGAACTAAAGAGCCACCTCAAGCAACTCCAGAAGGACCATCAACTTCAAAGGCAAACAAAATGGAGATGGTAGATGCACCCCTCTTTCCTCAAAGGTTAGTCAAACCAAGGAAAGAAAAGCAACTCATGGATATCTTTGAGACCTTGGGTAAAGTAGAAATCAACATTCCTTTATTAGATGCAATTAAACAGATTTCTTCATATGCTAAATTTTTAAAGGATTGTTGCACTAACAAAAGGAAGTTTCAAGAGTATGAGCAGTGGCCCTAAGAAGAGGTAAGTGCAGTCTTGTTAAGAAAATTACCACCAAAGCTAACAAATCCAGGTAGTTTTACCATTTCTTGCAGGATAGGAGACCATTCTTTTGAAAAGGCATTACTGGATTTAGAAGCAGGGGTGAATTTGATGCCTTACACTGTATATGAAAAGCTAGGATTGAGGGCTTCAACCAACCTCTATCACCTTGCAATTGGCGGACAAAAGCATCAAAGCGAGCAAGAGGTATACTTGAGGATGTTTTGGTAAAGGTAGGTACATTTATTCTACCTGATTTCATTGTCTTGGATGTGGAAGAATCCCTAGGCCATCACCTTTACCTATTATCTTAGGAAGACCCTTTATGAGACTGCTGATACTACAATAGGTGTGAAAAAGGGTATTGTGAGCATGAAGGTAGATGGTGAGACAATAGAGTTCAAAATATTCGATGCATTAAAATTACCTCAAGGAGATTTAGAATGTTTTGATGTTTGTATGATCCAAGGTGTTAGTGAGCCAGTTTTACAGGACCAACATAAAGATCCATTAGAGGCCACCCTCACCCATAGTTTTACAAGGCAGGGCATTGAGCCAAAATCTGAAGATGTTACTAATGACATCATTGAAACAGTGCATCACCTTGAGGCCTCTCCAAAATACTCAAGTAAGTATACTCTTCCCTTTGAGATTCTTGAACCTACTAATACCTCTCTTGTTCCTTCTATTGTCCAGCACCCAAGTCGGAATTGAAGCAATTGCCAAACCACCTAACATATGCCTACTTAGGAGAAAACAAGACACTATAAGTCATAATTGCAGCAAATTTGAGTTGTGACGAAGAAGAAAAGCTGTTGAGAGAGCTTAGAGAGCATAAAACTACTTTGGGATGGACCATTTCGACATCAAGGGAATAAGTCCAACCAAATGCATGGATCAAATCTTTCTTGAAGACGAGCCAAGCCAACTAGGGATGCTCAAAGAAGACTCAACCCACACATGAAGGAGGTAGTCAAGGCAGAGGTATTAAAACTACTGGATGTGGGCATCATCTATACCATCTCGATGATAAATGGGTCAGATCCGCAAGTAGTGCCAAAAAAAAAGTGGGATCACAGTGGTGAAGAATGAAGATGATGAGCTGATACCCACAAGAGTAACCACTAGGTGGAGGGTATGCATCGATTACAGAAGACTGAACAAGGTAACCAGAAAAGACCATTTTTCATTACCCTTCATTGACCAAATGCTAGAGAGGTTAGCTGGCCATAGCCACTATTGTTTCTTGGATGGGTACAGTGGCTATAATCAGATTGTAATAGCACCAGAGGATTAGGAGAAGACCACCTTCACATGTCCTTTTGGCACATTCGCCTACAGAAGGATGCCATTTGGCTTATGCAATGCCCCAGCCACATTCCAAAGATGCATGATGAGCATTTTTTCAGACATGGTGGAGAAAACCATTGAGGTATTTATGGATGAATTTAGTGTTTTGGGTCTAATTTTGATGAATGCCTCCACCATTTGAAGAATGTTCTCAAGAGATGTGAAGAATGCAACCTAGTGCTCAATTGGGAAAAATGTCATTTCATGGTTCAACAAGGCATTGTATTGGGTCATGCTATTTCAAGCAAGTGCATTGAGGTGGATAAGGCTAAGATAGATATCATCTCCAAACTTCCTCCACCTCGACGAGTAAAGAGGGTGAGGAGTTTTCTTGGACATGCCGGGTTCTATAGAAGGTTCATCAAGGATTTCTCCAAGATCTCTAGAACCCTCTGTGCATTGCTAGGGAAGTAGGCGAAGTTTGAATGGACTAAAGAATGCATGACTTCCTTCAACACGTTGAAAAAGTTGCTCACATCTGCACCTATAATGAGGGCACCTGATTGGAGTCTACCATTTGAGCTCATGTGCGATGCGATTGACTTTGCCTTGGGAGCTGTCTTGGGTCAAAGAATCAATAAGGTACTTCATGCAATATATTATGCTTCTAGGACATTGAATGATGCTCAGCTAAATTATTCAACCACCGAGAAAGAATTATTAGCTGTCATATTTGCTTTGGAGAAGTTTAGATCATACCTAATTGGCTCTAAGGTCATTGTTTTCACTAATCATGCTGCTTTGAGATATTTGTTTGCTAAGAAGGATGCAAAGCCAAGATTGATCAGATGGGTATTATTACTACAAGAGTTTGATCTTGAGATTAGAGACAAGAAGAGCGAGTGAGAATGTGGTGGCAGATCACTTATCTAGATTACTCCACTAGGAGGAAGGAGATGAGCTCCCATTGAATGAAAATTCTCCATATGAGCGATTGTTTGCGGCTTGATATCCAACTCCCATAGTAGGCAGATATAGTGAATTATATTCTCGCCAAGGTGTTTCCTCCGGTATGTTTAGCCAAGAAAGGAAGAGGTTAATATTCATATCTAGACAATACCATTGGGATGACCTTTATTTGTTCAAATCCTGCCGATCAAATCATTAGAAGGCATGTCCCAGATAAGAGCACTTGAGTATTTTGCAGACTGTCATCGCTTGCTTGTGGTGGACACTTTGGGGCCAAGAGAATGGTACTTAAGGTATTACAATCTGGGTTTTATTGGCCTAATGTGTTTAAAGATGCTTTCTTGTTTTGCAGCTCTTGTGACGGATGCCAAAGGACAGTAACATCTCATCCAGAAACCAAATGCCACTGCAAAATATTCAAGTTGTAGAGCTCTTCGATGTTTGGGGTATTGACTTCATAGGCCCATTTCCTAACTCATTCGGTTATCTATATATTCTTGTGGGTGTGGATTATGTGTCTAAATGGGTGAGGCTGTCCCTCAAGGACTATTGATCATAAAGTGGTTGTGAAGTTTTTGTAGGAAAACATCTTTGCTAGATTTGGGACACCTAGGGCAATCATTAGTTATGGAGGGAGCCACTTCAACAACTATGCCTTTGCCTCTATGATAAAAAGTATGGCATCACTCATAAGGTTGGCACTCCATACCATCCTCAAACCAAGTGGCAAGTTGAGATCAAGAATGAGAGATCAAAGGTATCCTTGAAAGACAAGTGAACCTCAATAGGAAGGATTGGTCACTATGCTTGAATGATGCACTATGGGCTTATAGAACTGCTTACAAGACAACTATCGATATGTCTCCATATCGTTTGGTTTTTGGGAAAGAATGTCATCTACCAGTGGAATTGGAACACAAAGCGTATTGGGCCATCAAGAAGTTTAACTTCGATATGAAGCAAGCTGGTATCAAGAGGAAGCTCCAACTAAATGAACTGGAGGAACTGAGGCATGATGCATATGAGAATGCCAAGCTCTACAAAGACAGAACCAAAGCATACCATGACAAGCAATTGGTCAGGAAGGAGTTTCAAGTAGGACAAAAGGTTTTGATCTATAACTCAAGATTGAAACTCTTCCTGGAAAGCTTAAGTCCGATGGTCTAGGCCCGCATTGTTACACAAGTATTCCCTCATAGAGCTTTTGAGGTTCACAACCCCAGACCAACCAGTCATTCAAAGTCAATGGACACCGAGTCAAGCCATACTTTGAAACAAACTTTGCACCATAAGATCAAGATTTGGCGTCACAAGATTTGGCAGTTCAGTCTGTTCAATATATAGCACCACCTTCTGGAGCATCTACTTCCGGATAGCACTGAGCAGAGACCATCGTTTGGCTGAAGACGTAAAACTTAGCGCTCATGAGAGGCACCCCATAGTTATCTTGTTATTTTATTTTTGTCTTTGTGTGTTTTCATTTCATCTTTTTATCTTTGATTTTGTTTCTTTTTACTTGTTTTTGTGTGTGTTTTCTTATTTTGCAGGGACAAGTGTGCTTCACTTCAAGTTTGGGGTGTGCAATAAGCCATGCTTCCCAAGATCATGTCAACCATCTCCGGGTACACTCTTTCATTTACTTAGACACATTGAGGACAATGTGTCATTTAAGTTTGGGGGTATGGGCACACATGATTGTTCACACACTTTTGTCCCAAGTTCATATTAATTGCTATTGGTGTGTTTGTTTGTTTGTATGCATGTTCATGTTTGCCCAAAAATTTTAAGTTGATCTAAAAGAATCTTGGTTTGAATTCAACAGTGAGCTTAAAATTTTGAACACATGATCTGATGAGTGAATCAGTTAGTTTGATTACTTGTTAAGGACAGTTGAAAAATCACATATTGGATCTGATCACATAAGCACATTAGTACATAATCTGTGAGGTATGACATGAGGTCTGATATGTGTGTTTTTGCATCTTGGATGAGATTGGATGACTTATCAGATGACACTATGGCATATATAGTGATGAAAAAAAAAAAAAAAAAGATGTGAAATAAATGATCATTGATGGCTTTTCACTGAGTAACTTGACCTCTTGCCTCAAAGTATTGAGTGTTCACGTCAAAAGGTGAAAAATTTAGATTTGATCAGTGTCATGGTTAGTTGGTTTTGTAGCCTTTTTGACTCGAGTTAGTAGGTCCTTAGGGGAGTCTCTACACCTAATGCCCTAAAACCACTTGGTTTGGGAGTCATTGACTTAACACTCGCTACAATGGTCAATTAGAAAGCTTAAGGGAACCAACATTGCACAACCTGACCAAAAAAAAAAAAAAATGCCATTGTTGTCATTCTAATTGGGATTTCAATGAATTTTGAGATATGGAAATATTACATATTGGAAAGATTTGGAAGCCTCATAATTTTGTGCTAATTCATTTTACACTGTTTTCAAACTTGTGATGTTTTAACATGTCCTTTGTAAGTAATTGAATTTTCAGATTCCAATTCATTGTGAAGATGGAGTTCATCTTTTTAAGCTTGCTTATGAATGAAAATCATAATCTTGAAGTGATGCTTTAATTTTTGGAATAACATGAACCCTTGCATGATGTTTGTGGGTAACATTTCTGGAAAACCCTCACGAGACTTCACTCGTTCACTAGGGAATTCCTAGGGGTTTAAAAGGCTTATTGCATATGCTAAATGCAATCGTACATCCCACGAAAGATGGATTTATCTTTTTGTTTTCTGTTTTTCCAATTTGATTTTAGTTTTGTGTTGCTAAGGGACTAGCAATATGTAAGTTTGGGGGTGTGTTAAGAGCTAAAATATTCATATTTTCAACCTTTAACTTCCATGTTTTAATCCTTTGGTTTTAGTTAATTAGGTCATTTTAATTCATTTTTGTGTTTTCCACTCTTTTGTAGGCTTTTGAGAAACTAAGTAAATCTGAAAGATTTGGGCTCAAAGAGATTATTGTGCAAAAATATACCTAAATTAATAGGTAAATTATTGTATGTTTTACTTGCAAGTGCACAAGGTCAACATGGCGATAGGGTGCAAGTGCAGGATCATTCCCACAAGGATTGCTGAATTTATGTGTAAAAATAAATTCCTTATGTAAAACCAAAGAGTGATTGTTAAAGTGATAATGATAAAAAGGTAGGGCTTTGATATCCATCACTAATTATATCTAGCTAATATAACAATATGCCAATGCTTTGATCATGTTATGCACATTTAATGCTTGCCTACCTAAAGGTATGGGTGTCTACTCTTTAGGCTATTGATTTCCCTAAGCACCGAATTAGGCATGCGTGTCTACTCTAATTCTTTTCTTTCTTAAAGGATTTAGCATGGGTGTCTACTAAGTTGTTCTTTAAGAAAGCATGAATCTGTGGAAATCGACAAACACATGAGGCCTAGGGCATGGGTGTCTACTCCCGGTTCCCCATGTTGATTAACCCAAGAACCCGGTGTGGATTTCTTTTGTTACTAACAATAAACCCAGGACTCGATCATCCAAATCGATTTAATTAACTAGTCCATACCACATGCATATGTTGATCAGGCACACACATATGAGGAATTCATGAAAGCAAGAATTAACCAAGTTAAATAACATAACATAACCATCGCAAAGGCGCCAATATTGAAATATTAACTAAACATAACTAGGGCTTCAATCTAGCCCTACTAAGTAAATTACCTACACATAGAATTTATGTTAAACATCTTTGTAAAATAAAAGCAAGGAAAAGAATAAACCCGAGACTTGAACTTGAGAGCTCCGATACTTCTCTTCCTCCAAGCCTCCCTATTCTAAAGGCTTAGGAGTCTATTTATAGGCTTTAGAAGTCCTTGGAAAAGTAGTAAAACCTAGGGTTTTCGCAGGGTTTCAGTCATATTACAATTTGGAGTTTGAAAAACCCTAATATGGAAATAGGGACATTGTAGCCGCCACTTAGAATGCCTATTGCGCGGGTGCGCACGATCGCAACTCGGTGCGCTCGATCGCACGTCTGCGATCGATGCCTCTTTGCTGCGCTCGATTGCTCCGCCTCGCTCGTGCATCATCTCCGCTGGTATTGCGCTCGATCGCGATACCTGCGATTGATCGCGATACGTGGAACTCCAATTTTCCGTGTTCTCTTTTTAAGCCTAAATCACCCGTTTTACTTCACTTTCTTCCAAAAGCCTGTAAAACATCAAAAACACAAAAAGGAAGTAAAATGATCTAATTAACTAAAACCAAAGGATTAAAACATACAAGATAAGGGCTGAAAATATGAATATTTTAGCGCTTATCAGAGATAAGATAGGAAAAATGGGAGCCCCTGACACTGCGATCGATCACAGGTTACCTGCGATCGAGCGCTGTACCAGAGAAGACACAGCACGAAGCAGGTAATTAGCATTCGAGGGCAAAGCGAAGAGGCTTGATCACAAACTGCGATCATCGCAACCGTGTCTTGCTGGAGACACATAAAAGCTGCGGCCAAAGTGTCATTCTTTCCATATTAGGGTTTTCCAACTTCCAATTGTAATAGGTTTTGAAACACTACGAAATTCCTAGGTTTACTAGTTTGTCAAGGACTTCTAAAGCTTATAAAATAGACCTTTAAGCCTCTAGAATAGGTATGCTTTGTACGGAGAAGAATTGGAGCTCTTCAAGTTCAAGTCTCGGTTTATTCTTTCCTCTTTTCTTTATTTTATGAAGATGTTTAACATCAATTCTATGTGTAGCTAATTTATTTAGCAGGGCTAGATTGAAGCCCTAGTTATGTTTTGTTAATATTCAATATTGGCGCCTTTGTGATGATCATGTTATGATGTCTAACTTGATTAATACCTAGTTTCATGAATTCCTCACATGTGTGTGCCTGATCAACATGTGCATGTGGTATAAATCAATTTGGATGACCGAGTCCTGGGTTTAACATAAGTAACAAAATATATCCACACTGGATTCGTGGGTTAATCAACATGGGGAACCGGGAGTAGACACCCATGCCCTAGGCCTCATGTGTTTGTCGATTTCCACGGTTTTTTTATGCTTTCTTAAAGAACAACTTAGTAGACACCCATGCTAAATCCTTTAAGAAAGAAAAAAAATTAGAGTAGACACCCATGCCTAATTCGTTGCTTAGGGAAATCAATAGCTTAAGGAGTAGACACCAATGCCCTTAGGTTGACAAACATTAGATATTCATAACATGATCAAAACATTGGCATATTGAGATATTAACTAAATATAATTAGTGGTGGATATCAAAGCCCTACCTTTTTATCATTGTCAATTTAAATCCAATCTTTTGTTTTACTTTACTTTGGGAATTTAATTTAGACAAGATTCAGCAGTCCTCGTGGGAATGACCCCGTATTTGCACACTATGCTACTATGTTGACCTCGTGCACTTGCAGGTAAAACATCCAGTTAATTGCCTATTAATTTAGGTAGGTAATTGTGGAACAACATGGAGAACACCAACCTACCCTTCACGGATAGGGTGATGAACTTCCCCTTGCCCGACAAATTCAAAATGCCTCATGTAGACAAATTTGACGGCAATGGGGACCCTACGGAGCATATGGAAAGCCTTAGAGTACACTTTATCCTCCACAGTACTCTAGATGAGATCTCATGTCGGGCGTTTCCGTTAACTCTAGCAGGAGTAGCCAAGGAGTGCTTCTCAAGACTCCCTGCTAAGTCGGTGGATAACTTCAATTCCCTGGGATGTCTCTTTCTAAGCCAATTTTTGGCTACTCGAAAAAGGAAGAAGAGCCCAACTTACCTGCTTTCTTTGGTTCAAGGGAAGGATGGGTCCCTAAAAGACTTCATGCTCAGATTTAATAAGGAAAAGTTGACAGTAAAGAGTCCGAGTGAGTAAACGGTACTCGACGCTCTTATGCATGGGGTGAGAGCCGAAGGGCCACTGATGGCCGAGTTAGCGTAGAAATCTACAATGGTGACTATTTGTCATTTTCTAAACAAGGTGGAAGAGTACATCAATCAAGAGGAAACTGTTGCTGCCCTGATGAAGTCCCAAGAGAAGGCAACTCGGCAAGAGAAGAGTAGTGAGAAGGCAGCACCAATGAGCTCCGGGAAAAAGCAGGCAAGAAACCAAAAGCAGCAGGATAAGAGAGCCCTCAAACCAAAGAACGAGTCTCTAAGAGAATTTAGCAAGTTCACTCCATTGAACACCAGTATGACCGAGGTGTTGATGGAGATCCAGAGAGACCCTAACTTCAGATGGCCAACAAGACTGAAGGGTCTCGCGTCAAAATGAGACCACACCAAGTTTTGCCACTATCATAATGAAGTCGGCCACTTGATCGAGGAGTGTGTATCTCTTTGTCATGAAATAGAATCCTTCAATCCTTTATTAGGAATGGTAAACTGGTGAGGTTCCTTACAGGTGAGAGGGCCAGAGGAAGGGATCGTCAGCAGCCCCTGTTGCTCGAGGGAAACCTAGAAGTTGTCGGAGGTCGAAAGCAGAGGCAAAGACATGACAATGGCCCGAGAGATGATCGATATGCTGAACCAGTGCATAATCGGCAGGCTGAGCCGAGACCAACGATCGGGAGGCGCATCCCCCACCTCGGAATCATGATGTAGTAGGAGAAATCCTAACCATTTTAGGAGGTATAACTGGTGGAGGAGAGTCTAACTCAGACAGAAAAGCCCATGCCAGAAGGGTGCAGACCGAAGAGGTTCTCTTTCTTGAAAGGCCTGCCAAGACCTTAAAGCGAGAGCCCATGGTCTTATCATTCTCTGAAGAAGATACGAAGGGAGTAATGATGCCCCATGACGACACATTGGTGGTAACGATGACTGTGGCTAACCATGTGCTCCATCGGATCTTAGTAGATAATGGGAGCTCGGTTGACATCCTCTATTGGCTAGTTTTGAAACAGATGGGTATTGATCGTAGTAGGATCACACCATTTGGTTCTCCCTTAATTGGATTTGCGGGAGATCAAGTCCAACCAATTGGAATTATCTTACTTCCTATGATAGTAAAAACAGCTCCCGTGCATCAATTATCATGGTAGACTTCTTAGTAGTCGACCGACCATCTGCCTACAACGTAATAATCGGTTGGCTAGCCTTGAATAAGTTGAAGGTTGTAACTTCAACCTATCACTTGCTCGACTGAAGAAGGAGTCGGAGAGGTCAAGGGTGACCAGATTGTAGCAAGGAAGTGTTACATCACTTCCCTGAAGAAGCCTTCGGAAGCCACACCTTTGACGGTTAGCACCGTGCGGAGCAAAAAGGAAGGCTAACCGAAGGGCGAGCCTGTCGAGACGCTAGAGGATGAGATGGTAGCAAGCGGCAAAGTTGTGAAGGTCAGATCTCAACTCTCCTCGAAGGTCCGAGAAGGCCTCGTCACTTTTTTGAAAAAGAATTTGGAGGTTTTTGCGTGGACGCACGAAGATATGTCTGGCATTAGCCCTAATGAAATACGTCACCAGCTCAATGTGGATCCAAGTATGAAACCGGTGAAGCAAAAGAGAAGGAAATTTGCTCCTGAGCGAAACATGGTGATAGCCGAGGAGGTGGAGAAGCTGCTTAGAGCTCGGTTTATTGAAGAAGTACACTATCCCGATTGGTTAGCCAATGTAGTATTGGTTAAAAAATCCAATGGGAAGTGCCGAATGTGTATAGACTTCACCGACCTTAACAGAGATTGTTCGAAAGATAGCTTTCCTCGCCGCATCGATGCATGGTCAATTCAACATCCGGGTATGGTTTGCTCGTTTATGGATGTCTTTCTGGTTACAACCAGATCTACATGCACCAGAAGATGCAGAAGACTGCGCTTATTACCGACCGAGGCCCATCAGTATAAGGTCATGCCCTTCGGTCTAAAGAACGCAAGGGCAACATACCAGAGACTAGTAAATAAGATGTTCCGAGCAACTCGGGCGAAATATGGAGGTTTACATGGATGACATGCTAGTCAAGAGTGTGTTACCACAATACCACACAGTTGATCTGCAAGAGACATTTGAGACATCGAAGAGATACAGAATGAAGCTGAATCCGGCAAAGCGCACATTTGGGGTATCTTCAGGAAAGTTCCTCGGCTACATGGTGTCAAACCGAGGAATTGAGGCTAATCTAGAAAAGATCCAGGCGGTTTTGGATATGCAGTCTCCAAGGAATACGAAGCAGCTCCAATAATTAATGGGTAGGATAGCAGCACTCAACTGATTCATTTCTAGGTCAACCGATAAGTGTCTGTCATTCTTTAAAATCCTCAGAAAGGCCTTTGAGTGGTTTGAGGAGTACGAAGAAGCTTTTGGGGAGCTAAAAAAGTATTTAGTCAACCCACCTTTGCTAAGTTGGACAATCCTAGGAGAAGTATTGTATTTATACTTAGCTGTCTCTTTAACAGCAGTGAGTGCAGCCCTTGTACGAGAAGAGAGGGGGTGCAAAAGCCTGTATACTTTGTCAGCCGAACATTGAAAGGGGTCGAGGAGAGATACCCCCAAATGGAAAAGCATGCCTTCGCTCTTACCATAGCGTCAAGGAAACTCAGGCCATACTTCCAAGCTCACACGATAAGGGTTCTCACTGAATACCCTCTTAGAAAGGTGTTTCGCAAGCTAGACTTATCCGGCATACTGGCCAACTTGGCAATTGAACTTGGAGAGTTTGATACCGAATTCCTTCCTTGGAACTCCATCATGGGTCAGGCATTGGTAGACTTTCTGGCAGAATTTACTATTCTGCCAAATCCAGAACAATGGCCGAGGGATGAAACTTAGGTAGTTTATATGGGTGGGTCATCCACATGAAGACATGGTGGAGCTAGGGTAATACTAATCACCCCAGAAGGAGAAGAGTTGTGCAGTTTTATAAGGTTGGAGTTTAGAACTACCAACAATGAAGCTGAATACGAGGTGATAATAGCTGGACTCAGCTTAGCTCAAGAGCTGGGAGCCCAGTTCATTGAGCTACGAAGCGATTCTCAAGTAATTGTCGAGCATATCCAAGGAGAATTCGAAGTCAAAGGTGAGAAAATGAAGCTATACTTGTCAAAAGTACAAGACTTACAGAATTGTTTCAAGAAGTTTCACATTGTAAAAATCCCAAGGGAAGAAAAGCGAAGAGCGGACCACCTTTCTCGGATAGCATCACGAGGAGTCTATGGGAGAATCGGAAGAGCCAGTCCAAACCCTATCCCGACCTACCATAACCGAGGCAGTCTTGGTCTAAACAACAGAGGAGGTGCAGGATTGGCGAAGGAAGTGGTGGAGTATCTAAAGAGAGGAATTCTCCCATCGGAAAGAAGTCGACTATCCACTAAGGAAAAAAGGTAATTATATACTTCGTGAGATTCATGAAGGTATTTGTGGAAGTCATTCAGCGCAAGAATGTTGGCACATAAGGCGTTTGAGTAGGCTTCAATTGGCCTAACATGACCGTGGACTCGGTAAAGATGGCGAGAAATTGCGACAAATGCCAACGTCTTAGTTAACATTACCAAGCAACCCCGGAAGAATTAAGCTCGATCTCCTCACCATGGCCCTTCTGCAATGGGGGTAGATATAGTAGGACCACTACCTCGTGGAAAGGGGATGTACGGTTTGCAGTAGCTGTGGATTTTTCATAAAATGGGTAGAAGTGGAAGCCCTAGTGAATATAACGGCTAAGAGTATAGAGAAGTTTTTATGGAAGAATGTCATCTGCCGATATGGCATTCCACACGCATTTGTCAAGGACAATGGAAAGCAATTCGACTGCGATTCATTCAGAGAATGGTGTGTCAAACTACATATAAGGAAGTACTTCTCGTCCCCTAGGCATCCTCCGGCAAACGGGCAAGTTGAAATCACTAACAAGTCAATCTTCAAACTTTTAAAGAAGAAACTTGGTGATCGAAAAGTAGATTGGGCGGAAGATCTTCCAGAGGTTCTATGGGCTTATCGGACTATGAGAAGAACTCCAACTGAGGAGACTCCCTATGCTCTGGCCTTCGGAACCGAGGCGGTTATACCTACCGAAGTGGGCTCGGGCAGTTTCCAAGTAGAAGCCTGTCGGCCTGAGACTAATGATGAAGGTTTGCAGTTGCATCAGGATCTGCTAAAGGAGAAACGAGATCAAGCCCAAGTATCCATGTCAGCAGACCAAGAAAGAGTAGCTCGGTATTTCAACAAGAAGGTCAAGCATCGAAGCTTCAAAGTTGGAGATCTGGTCTTGCGAAAAGTGACCATCGCCACTAAAGTTCCAACGGAGGGCAAGTTAGCTCCCAATTGGGAAGGACCTTACAAGGTGATCGAGTGCCAAAGAGCGGGAGCATACTACCTTTAGGACCTCGAAGGAAAGCCACTGCCTAGGCCATGGAACACCGAGCATCTTAAAAAGTATTTTGTCTAATTTGTTGTAGTTCGCAAAGGAGATTTATTTTTGTCTTTTTCTTGTTTCTTTTATAAGTTTAATACCATCAAATAAAAATCTCCTAAAGTTACAATGACATTCAAAGCCTTGGTCAGATAACTCATCCTCTTAAACTAACCTCTCGGCAGTGTTTCGAAGGTAGTTAGAGGACACAACCGAAGAGACTATAACTCACCTCTTAACGCACCTCTCGGATAGGTTTCCGAAGGTAGTTAGAGGACACATTCGGAGAGACTATAACTCACGTCTTAACGCACCTCTCGGACTGGTTTTGAAGGTAGTTAGAAGACACAATCAGAAGAGACTATAACTCACCTTTTAACGCACCTCTTGGACAGGTTTCCGAAGGTAGTTAGAGGAAATAGTTGAAGAGACTATAACTCACCTCTTAACGCACCTCTCGGACACGTTTCCAAAGGTAGTTAGAGGAAACAGTCGAAGAGACTATAACTCACCTCTTAATGCACCTCTCGGGAAGGTTTCCGAAGGTAGTTAGAGGACATAGTCGAAGAGACTATAACTCACTCTTAACACAGCTCTTGGATAGGTTTTCGAGGGTAGTTAGAGGAAATAGTCGAAGTGACTATAACTCACCTCTTAATGCACCTCTCGGACACATTTCCGAAGGTAGTTAGAGGAAACAGTCGAAGAGACTATAACAAACCTCTTAACTAACCTCTCGGACTAGTTTCCAAAGGTAGTTAGAGGAAATAGTAGAAGAGACTACCTTGCCTCATAGCTAACCCCTCAGACAGGTATTCCGAGGGTAGTTAAAAGGAAATCCTCTCAACTAAATCCTCAGACTGATATTCCGAAAATGAGGTAAGAGGAGAGAGCTTTCTTAGCTAAACCCTTGGACAGGTATTCTAAAGTGAGTTAAAGAAATCAAGGATCTCAACTTTAAGTGGCTTTAAAAGACGGTTACAAAGTAAACATCGGGAACCTAAAATTGGTTATAAGATGATTACTATTTTTCTTAGCTACCATCTAATTGCATATAAGAATGAAGATTGTATGAACAATTATCTATTTGCAAGAAAAGGTCTTTCATTAATATCTATGAGATATACAACCAATGAAATTTACAATTGGTCCCCCTTTGGGTCCTGCTAAGGGGCCTCGAGAAACGAACAAGAGCATTTGTGGGACCCTGGGGTTCCGCGGCTTGACGTGGCTCGAGGACTAGTCTTTATCTTTGGGTGTATAGCCAAACTCAAAGATCCCCTTGGCATCGAGCATTTGCTCCTGCCTGAGCGAGATGATCTGTTCCTGGGCCTCATCAGTAAAAGGAAGATCATCGGCCTCCACCGTATTGAGGTCCACAGAACAGGAAGGATCCTGGGCCCAAGCTCGAAAGGTCTCAAAGCCGAAAGTAATCCCGTCCAACCAAGCATTGTCGCGTGTCCAGGAGGCGTATGACAATTGCTTTTCGTATTTACGGGCTCGGTCATCGGCTTCCCGCAGCTGAAGCTTAGCCTTCCTGAACTTATCTCTGTAAAATTTCCTCATTTCCTTAACCACCGCCCAAGTTGAGCAGGCATCCTCAGTCACCGCTCTCTGGACATCCCTCTCGACTTGAGCCTCTCTGACCTGTCTCAAAACCTCAACAAGTCTCTCCTCAAGCTGGTTTTGGTCCTCTTTTATTATTGAGTTTTCTTCTTGGAGCCGACCGTTATCAGCCCGAAGAGCCTCCACCTCGGCAGACAGATCCGAGAGTTTCTTATCCGCTACAACCAGAGTAGCTTCAGCCTCAGCAGCTTCGGTCTGGATCAGAGATTGTTGCTGACCAATAGCTAGCAATTCTGCGTCTTGTTGGGAGACAACTCCCCTTAGCCTTGCATTCTCGACCTCGAACTCCGACAATTTTTGCTCCAACTCCGCAAACTTGACTTTCAAAGTGTTGGACTCCTCGGCCGAGTTTTGCATAACTTTCATGAAGTCGCAGTTCAGGAACAACGACCTCATCATGCTCTGAAACAAAAAGAGGAGTTAGAACATGCAAAGCGTTGTAAAACAGTTAAAAGAAAATAACACTTACGCAAGCGGTAGTAGAGGCGAGTCCTCCGCCATGCCTCCGGCGGTGTGATCACGTTTGCGAGTCAGCTAATCATGTGGCACCAGAGCCACCAGAGCAGAGAAAGGGTTCCCCAAGAGATCACCCCCAAGCTTTGTGAGGGGGTAGCTTACCGACCATCTGATGTCGGGGGGTTGCACCCTAGACTCACTCGAAGTAGTGTTGCCTTGAGCTGCGACTCCGAGCACCGGAGCGTTATAGCCGAGAACAAGTTCGACAAGGCGCGTGAGCCAACATCGACTTGCACCTCATTATGTGCCTCAGAATCAACGGGTCTTACCAACCCGCCACGTGAATCACGGCTCGGGCCTCTCATCCTCATTCTCCACGAGAGTCCAAGTACATCTCCATTGCAATCTCCTCCGGATACGATTGATGTTAGGACTGAGTCAATTGGAGTAGCCGACTCCACAGCGATTACAGAGTCGGAGCGTCGGCAGCTCGCTAAGTGGACCACGAGAGGAGCAAGAGAAATGGGCTAGCAATATACCTGGTGGGACGAATAACGTGCTTAGGGCCCCCTTCCTTCGGGCTGCCAAGAGTTGGGAAACCTTTTGCTTGCCCGCTTCAATAGGATTTTGGGCCCTATCGGCTCGGTCACCTTGACTTTCTTGAGCATCGGCTGCTCGGCTTCCTCGGCTCGTCAACAAGCCTCAAGGCAGAGTCTTCAAGGGCTCACCTCTCGGATGCTTACTTTTCTTCTTCATAGGCGTCCTCTTCACATCCCTCTTAATCGGCCTTACTACAGATTGAAACCCATCCAAGCGGGGTCTCTTCGCGGCCTCGGGCACCACACCCTCGTGAGAACCAGGCCCTTCACGACCTCGGGTGCCACGTCTCTCGGTCTCTTCATGCATCAAGACTAACCCGAGAGTATAGATAATGGCTCAACCTGGCCGTAGTGACCAAGGTCTTGAATAAAGTAGCACTCTCATGGTTTCGGGCCCAGGTCGTAACCGTGTTCACCCGAGTATGCTCCTCTAAAGACAACACTGGCTCAAGACCAGCATCATCCATTGGAAAACTGGTTTTCCGAGGAACCCTCGGGCCTCCCACCTTCTCCGAAGGGGAAAACTCGCATTGTCCACGAGCAAAGAAGAATTTCTTCTTCCATGCTCGGTTTCTAGTAAGAGTTTTCTCAAACTTTACCATCCTTCCTCGTCGGGCTTGGAAATTGTAAAGTAAGTCAGTATTGGGGTTCCTTGTGAAACTGTACGCCGCCAAAACTTCCCTGGCAGTTAGGAAATTATCTTCCCCTAGAGCTGTCGGCCACAGAACTATGTAGCCGAAGAAAATCCTCCAAGCATTGGGGACAATCTGATGAGGAGCCACATTTAAACGGCTCAGTAGATCCCAAATCAGCCTCGGAAGGGTAACCGGAGGCCTGCACGGAACATCTCCTCGTCAGCGGACTTTGTGCTCCTCGGTGCTCACTATGGCGCCTTTCCGTTCATCATCAAACGGAGTGTCACCGACTTGGTATGTAGCAATCCAACCGACTCGCCTCTCATCCTTTAATGACATGGCAGGATAAGATCCTCTGTCGTCTGAGTTCGAACCTCCTCCGTCACCCATGAGAAATAGAAATTCGGGATATAACGATCGAGGAATATGAGGATGAGGGCTGCGTATCAACAAATGGGTAATAGATAGGTGAAGGTGATCGATTGCAGGTTCAATAAGCGGTAGTAACAAATCCAAGTATTTGAGTACCGACTTTCGAGATGAACAAATTGCTCACAAGAAGGAAGAGGAAAGGTTCGATTGATCAAGACCCTAAAGAAGATTACTCTCGTAAAGAAATATTGAGAGAAGAAATCAAAATGGAAGCAAGCCAGTTGGGGGGTCGAGAGAGTTGCAAAGCTTTCGTAAGCAACAATGGTGTTTCATGAAACCAGAAAACAGAAAATGAAAGGGAGAGGAGCAAACCCCTTTTTATAGTGTGCTTGAGAAGATGAAGGGGTCTGAGAAGGTGAAAAGACATTGGCCCCTTGGAACCCTAGACGACGCCTTGAAAGCGTGCACATTAAA
Organism: Corylus heterophylla; assembly: GCA_016403345.1. NCBI lineage: Eukaryota > Viridiplantae > Streptophyta > Magnoliopsida > Fagales > Betulaceae > Corylus > Corylus heterophylla. Next base: position 987 of record JADOBO010000153.1, on the reverse strand, counting down.
TGCCACAGCAGACGCGCCCACGCGCTAATAGTGACACGCGGTAGCCAAAAAGACGACCATACAGTGCCGACACATGGATGCATACTCAGCCATTTGAATTGAAGCGGTGAACCAACGATCCTCGGAATATCAAACGTCTCGGCCAAGAATTAGTGGGAAAAGTCCAGCCAAACCTGAGTCCAGAATTAGGGATTCCCTCGGAAGCCTCGGACACATTGCAATCTGGAGTCAGACATCGGAAGATCGATCCATTCCTAATGAACACAAAAATTTCCATAGTCATCCAGAACAGGAAATTGGGGGGTAACTGTTGAGTCAAGGATCAATTTCATAAGGCCCAACGGGTCCTAAGCCCAAGACTCTGCAGATATGCGGACTGCCATGCCTCGGTTGGCTTAGCCCAAGGAGGTCTTGGGCTCCATCCGAGACATAACTCATGGGCAAAAATAGTCAAAGGCAGAGGGACAAATTGGTCATTCTACCATGGAGATATATATTCATATCGTCCAACACATGGATTATCTATATTAATTAAGATCTATATCAGTTGTTAGCATCTAAGCTGATATATGTGACTGAGTCCCACTCGGACACCCTAACCTAGCGTCACACGGAAGCTGTAACAACCATCCCGTGATCTTAGGTTACTAGGATCATGGAATAGCTAACAAACCATCCCTCTCTTCAATACTTGCACAACAGATATCAAGGGATAAGGCTCGAGACGTGTGGGAGGTCAAACTCTTTTGTGCCTATAAATACAAGTCACCTATCAGTGCTAAGGTAATCGCAACTCTTGCTATCTTGGCTTTCTTGTAGCTTACATCTTTTGCCCTCTCTCAAATCACTAACTTAGGCATCGGTGTATCCCCGCAGGGAGACCACCGAGGACTCTAATCCTATTGTTTGTTCTTGTGTGAAGGCCGACGCATCCTCGGACATCGTAATACTACTCGGAGAGTGTGCCACGTCATCCTCGGAACTTGC
>JADOBO010000152.1:0-48844 GCA_016403345.1 Corylus heterophylla | reverse complement strand
TTTTATTTTTTTATTTTTTTATTTTTTATTTTTTTTTCAGCTTATAACGTCCACTTAAGTGGGCCTATTTATAATTATTAGGGTTACTATTATCGACCTAAAGTTTTTGCGCTTAAATTTTTCCGCCCCTCGGATAATTCCGTATATTAGGGTCGACTTATTGGCGTCCGTAAAGTGGCCTAATATCAATTTAAACCCAATTAGCGTCCACTAGTAGATGGGCTAATCGTAACTATTAGGGCGACTTTGAAAGTCGCTAATATTGACTATTAGGGCGACTTTTAGTCGCTAATATCGCCCTAATGAGCAACTTTCTTGTAGTGCACCCTCCAACAGGAATGTAGGGTTGGTGGTGGAATGTCTCTCAATCCCTTTTTCTTTGATTTTTTTGTTTTTTTAGTATTTATTTTATAATAAAATAAATAATAATTATTTTAATATGATGTGGCAAAAAATGTTGGCGTTGTAATTATGGTCACTTTATTGGATAAAAACAATGAAATGACCTAATTTATGAAAAACTTAAGCAACTAATTCAATTTTGAAAAACTAATGACACAACACAAGAAGCGTGAATAAAAGAAAAGAAGTATTGGTCAGGGAATGGAACAAAAATTTTTATCGACATGGGCCAAAGCATGAATTAAAAATAGGACATAAATTTTTTCAAACTGGTTTGGAGGAAATTTCTTTCAATCTACTCTAATAAGATTGACATGTGCTGCTATTAAAAAACAACGGTCAAGATTTAATCAAAATCATTTTAAAGCGAAACTATGTCGTTTTATTAACCTAAGATTGATGTCTGAATCATTGACTGTGATGGGTAGAAACGTCTCTGCCTTCTCTCAAATTTTATACCCCAATAATCACCCTCCAGCTCTGCAGAGCTTTAATGGCGGACTACCCCGACTCTGAGGACTCGTGAGTTATTGTCCTTTCATGATGGGTATTCCATGGCCGATAGAATTTCGAGAGAGGACAGTTGATAGAAACGGAGAGAAGGTGTGCCTGTCTGGTTTTCATAATCCTGTGGGCTGTGGGCATGGTAGTGTTTCAGTTCAGAGAACTCAGACTATGCTACAGCAGGGTTCTTAAGGACAAAGGAAATATTTCTAGCGGCAATTGTAAGAACATGGCTTTGGCTACTATGGTGTCTACCATCTGGAGGGAGAAAAGAGAATACTTGCACATGTTTAACAGAATGAAGTCCTGGTAGTCCTCTGCCATTAAAGCTCTGCTGGAGCTGGAGGGTGATTATAAGGGACCTTGGGTATAAAATTTGAGAAAGGCAGCCGAGCATATTGTAGAGCCAAATGTTACTTTTATCTAAAATGACTAATCATATTTGTAAAAACTCCTACATTGGATTAGCCAAAAAAAAAAAAAAAAATGCAAAATGGATATTTGATTAGAAGAGTAAAAAAACAAGTTATATAGCCTACATTTAGCAACCTTTTAAAGAATTTTATTTTTTTGTTTTTTCTCACATGTTTTCTCTTTTTCCAAAACTTTTCTCACTTTTCAAGGGATAATTATGAGAATATTCTTTCACAATTTTAATAAAATAATATTTAAATAATATAGATAAAAATATAGCTAATCGGATGTAGAGGCCTTTAAAATTCATGAGTTAAACTAGATAAAGTGGGTTTTGAGGAGCTATTTTGCATAAAAATTTGGCTTCTCCGTTGTGAATGCTTTTACAGCGTCAATGATTCAAACATCTTAGGTTAATAAAACAATAGAATTTCGTTTAAAATGATTTTGATTAAATATTGACCGTTGTTTTTTTAACTGCATACGTGCTCTATAGCACATAAGCCGGATCCACTCTAATAAGTGCCAAGTGTCATCTCCCACATATTTTTTTTTTAAAAAAATATTTTAACAGTCATTTATTGCTATTTCACTAATCTAGAAACTTAAATATTAATTTTTTAGAAACAAAAAAAATATTGAATAACACTTATCACTTATTAGAGTATGTTGAAAGAAATTTGTTTGGAGGAAATTTGTGTCCTGAAAATAAATAAATGACGATGATAGGCAACAAATAGTCAACCATGGTAGGAGCACATGCAAATCAATTGGGTTAGTTAGAAACCCGTCAAGAAAGAAAGATACTGAAAAATATTTTCCTGGCAATTAACTGGCAACCTCCCAACTAAAGAGAAAAGACGAAAAAGATAAAAATCATAGCGACGCATGCACTAAAGCAATTCAAAAGAGTTTTTCCCTTTCCCCCTTTGAATTAGAGAAAAAGTAAAGGAAAGTAGTTTGATAAGATCAAATTAAAGCAGTCTGCACAATTGTATGACTAACATGTCGTGTTGAATCTGTTGACAAATTGACTTCAACATCAACTGCTTATTCGATGTATTGTTACAGGAGTTTAGTAGGAAAGAGTAGAATGAAAGTATATATAATGCATACGTTTATGTTTAGGAAGCGGATTCGATCTCAGTTTATAAAATGAATTAGAGAAGAGCTGCTTCTTTTAAAATAAAAGATAAAATTATCATTTTATTTTAAAAAATGCTCCTTTCGGAGAGGTTCTCATAAGTTCATTGGTGTTGAGTAGTGAAAATTTCATATTTATATTGTAATTACTTTTTGAAGTATATAACTGTTTTTATTTTTTGGTCTCACAGATGGAGATATATATGCTTATGGGAATAATACATTTTACCCTCTCAAAAATTGGCAATGCACCCAACCAAGTTTCTAAAATTTTTAATCTAGCCACTGTTAGCCATTTTGGTCTTCTTTGAGAAAATAGCTCAGCGCCGCATGTGCGTTTTTGGATGAAAATTTTCCAAAATTGCCTCATATAGATGTATTGAATTCCAAAAATGCGTGGAATTAAATAAAACAAAAAATTTCCCCATTGGCCATTTGCCACCACCATTGGCTGGATTGGGGTGGGTTTTTTTATTTTTTATTTTATTCAAAAACAAGGGGCAGTTATGTATTTTTAATAAGTTTTGTAAGAGTTTTGTAAGAGAACCAAAATTATTGTCTACATTGGAGACATGATTTGGTACGGGAATAAAATGTATTTTCTTATGTTTATATGGTAATTTGTATCATTTTCTAAAATAATTGTCATGCCTTAGAAACTTTACAAATCATGTCCACGCCAACATTATACATTGAGATCAAATTCCAATTGTTTTGATCAATTGAAACCAACATTCTAAATTAAGGTCTGCATGTTCAAACCTGCCGGCTTCCTCGTACTATCTCGTAGTGTGACACCCGTTAAAACCCCGAAGCCTTGCTGAAGGGGCCTGGGTTTCTTCATAGACTCTGTATAAAGTATTTACTTAATTACGTATTGGTTGTATATAGTTAAATCAAATGTGCCTGAAAGGTGTTTGTGAAAATGTCCAAATAAGGAGTCAATTGCATGTCACTTTTTTTTTCTTCTTGCTTTCCAAAGACGCAAATGCTTTACTAAAACAAATCCTGCTTTTGAGAAAGGTTTATAAAACACCCTACTTTTGCAAAAGATGCACAACCATTCATGCATTTCTGTTGTTTCATGAGCAAAAAAGTGTAAGCTTTCTTTGAGAATCTCTTTCGAAATAAAGACTTCTTTTTCTAATAATTTCATTTTCCTTTGGATTATGGCCACGACTAGTGGATGTAGGCAAAAGGGTGAGTGGCTTTTTTATGAAAGAACAAAAAGGTGTGCAGTTTTAATTTTTTATTATTTAGTTTTGGTGGAAGAGTGTAGAACGGGTTGCTTGAGATTTGAATTTTGAGTACAATGACGTGCATGGCATGTTGCAGGCTGTTCAATGTAATGAACGGCCTGGATTATCAAATTTGAGGATCTAGCAATTTCTTTGAAATTCTTGTCAATCCAGATATGAGAGTCTAATAGTGACAAGCAAATAACTAAATTATTTAACTTTATCTATAACATGGCCAAGAGATAATATAATGAGATAGACTAGTTAAGAGAAGAAGAGGAAGATTAGAACTAGAGGAGGAAGATGATTTATCAAATACCGAGTTTCTTAATTATAAGCTTTAGTATCTTTTAAACTTTTGCATTCTTTGCTTACAAAGAAATGAAAGAAAGAAAGAAGATAGTGGGGAACGAAAAAGAAAACTAAAAGAAATAGAAGAGCATGAACTGTCTAAAGAGAGAATGAAGTTATGAATACCAGTAATAGGGAGGTGAAAAAAGTATGAAAATGTGACGTATCATGTTTTAAAATGATAACTTTTTAAAGACACTTAATTATAATGAAAAATAACATGTGCATATACATGGCTAGTGTTTAATAATGTACCGTACATGAAGGAAAAATTATACTTAGATCCGTAAAACTTATAAATTCTATATGGATTGTATTATTGGAAACAACACTAAAATAAGATTGAACTAAGACAACATTTACTCAAGTATATATATGTAGCATATCAATGCCATACAAATCAAACAGAGAGGTTTAGTTCTACAACATTATTTGCTTTGATATTGGAATTATTCATCGGGCTTTCATTGTTGAAATAGTTAAACTATATTTTGAGCAAATTTCTGAATTGTCAATTGTTGAATTTGTGTCGATCACATTCCGACCTCTAGTAAAAGCAGGTTGCTTGGGTATAGGTAGATGTGCATGTTCATTGCTAATCATTGAGACTACATCGGGCATGGTAGGTCGATCGGTCGGACTTTCTTGGACACAAAGGAGGCCAATGTTAATGAATCTCAATATAATAGAAGTTGAAGAAGGATACCTATTGTTGACTCCATTAACTCCAAAATTTGATCATCTTTCCACAGCTCCACGCCTAGTTCATTTCAAATAAAACTAAATTTAGCTAAAAACTACTGGCATTTAAATTTATAAGATTCATGTAAAACATAAGGAATTTGGGAGATTATAAAAGTTACTTACGTATCTAAGAAGATTGAGTGACTCATTTTATAGAAGCGGTGTTCTTCTTGCCACTCACAATCTCTAGTACTAATACTCCAAAGCTAAATACATCGGACTTTATCAGTACAAACCATCCATAGCATATTCGGAGACATATAGCCTTGCATTCCAAAATGTAGTAAGCAACTTTATTGGTAGCTTTGTTCACAAATTTAGTGAGAATTGCAAATAGAGTGTTGTTGAGAGTGTTATAGCTTTACTCGAGCCCTTACAAACTTGAAGTAATAGTCTATGTTTGATGAAATGATTAAGCAAAATATTTGTTTGTGATTGACTTGTCAATCATACATTCTTAATTATTTTACGATTATGAACTAGTACATTATACTTTAAAAATATTGTAGTAAAAGTTGTAGTACACTAAGCATTTTCTTTGCAAGTATTAGATGTGAAATAGATTGCATACTTACTAAGTTCCGACAATTCGATGTGTGTTTGTTTGCGTTTCATTGTCTCCAACTATTGAGCCATCCCAAAATCTGATATTTTGATTCATTTCACAATCAAAGAGAATTTCTTGGGTTTTAGATCTCTATGTATGATTCGTAACCTTGAATATTGATGAAGATAAAGCCCTTGAGCAATTCCTTCAATAATGTGTATCGTGTCTCCCATTCTAACATCTTTTTCTTAGTTTGATCTGTTTATATAGTACAACTAACAAAATTAGTACTTAAGAACCTAGAAACATATGAGAGGAAAATATATACACATATATACATAAACGTGTACTCACCAAAAAGGTAGAAATCCAAACTTTGATTGGGCAAGTACTCATATATTAATATCTTTTCATCTCGCTCAATACAACAACCTAAGATTACGACAAGATTTCTATCTTTGAGTTTTGCTATTAATATTGTCTCATTTGAACTCCTCAATTCCTTGTCCAGAACTTTTTGAAAGCATCTTTACTGCAATTTCCTTCCCTTGAAGTAATTTTCCCTATGAAGGAGAACCATAAGCTCTTTAAACTTTCATGAAGGTTTGCCATTAAATTTTTTTTTTTTTTTTTCAATTTTTTTAATTTTAATTTTAACTTTTTAAAAATTTTATCTTATTCAAAGCACATTCATCGGAAAATGCGTACCTTATAAGCAGGACCGAACCCTCCTTCTCGAGCTTATTCATATCTGAGAATTTATTGGTTGCAGTTGATACGCTCTTATAACTAAATAGTTGTAACTCAGCTTTCTTTTCTCTTCTCTTTAGATTATTGTTAGTGTTCATTCCATCATTGATTACATAGAGTTCAGCATCGAAATCAAATAATAGTAGATTATTGGTTGAAGCCTTCTCTCCTATTTGATATAGAATGATAAGAATTGGTCAATATACATGAAAATCCAGTGGTTGGTCGAGAAAATCAATTGAGGTGACATCATTAGGTTCATCAAGTAAGCTTTTAGTCATTTCTGCAAATAAGTACTAATGATATAGTAAATTTTGAAATTGATTTCTATGTACAATTTTCTGGTCTTAAATTAAAGTTTATGCTTACCTATGCATTTGAGCTTTCTTTTGCTTGGAAAACAACTGAAGAGGCATAAGAAGCCCTATTGTAGCAGGGACCAGCACAACTACCAATACTTTCCATTTTTGCCTGATTATTACGACAAGAATCACTATTAGCTCAACCATAACAGAGAATAAAGTATTAGTTCAAAACAAAAGATAACATAAATTTGTTTATATTTTTCACCTTTGGTATTTTGATACTCAGCAGCAGCAAGTCTGAGATAGATATCTTGTCCTGTCTCGCCACCATGTGAGAGTTGACGTAAGTTCAAGAGAGCTCCTTCCCATATCATACACCCACTCTATTATAAGCATAAGCTGTGCAAGAACAATTTTCCATGCAAGCCAGTTTACATCTGCTAGCATTCACAGCCAAATATGCTTTTGAATAAACAGGCAATTGCATGTTTGATATTTTCAGAAACCAATCTTTCTTGCCATTAGCATACGTATTATTCTCACATTGCAAAGGGTTTCCTCACACACCCACCTGACCAATCTTTCACAGAAAATGGTTCAAAACCTCTTAGACACTCACAAGGGTTTGAGAGATTGTCACGACACACCCCAAATGCACCACACAAAGCAAAGACATCAGAAAGGTTCCACGGCATACCAAAATTCACTCCATACCCTAGGGCCAGACCACCACACCCGTTCCTCAGCTGTCCTCTGTAGTCAATCCGAAATTTAGAAATGTAAGAAGGATTACGAAGAGAGTAAGTCAAATATCCTTCACTTTCATTTTTACTTGGCACAAAAGTGAAGTTGAAGATAGAACTCAATCCGTTCATTTCAGGAACTAAGCTGAAAGATTTTCCGTTCCAAACTCCAGAACTCCAATAGATTTGGGATCTGTTCCCTCTAAGAAATATTGATTGCTTCCATTTGGGTCTAACCCAAACGAGAACACACCAGGTGCTGGATCTTCCGAATTTTCCATGAAATGAGCTTATTGATTCCCACCTTTGAACCTGGCAGCCATGTATCGGTTGGATGGTCGAAACTCTCCCAAAATATACAACTCTGGTTCGACCCATCTCTTAAAACCAAATTCCCATCTTCACCAAGTACTGCTTCAGTTAAATTTGACCCGGAAATGTCAAATTTGTCGACCAAACTGGGATCAGGGGAACCTTGAAACAGGAGTAGATTGCCATCTTCTGAGAGGTCAAGTCTTGAGGAAGATGGGTCAGACAAAGGGGTGTCTCTGTTTGCTACCCAAACAACTTCCTTTGGAACAAACATTTTGTACCATATGCCCAGGTAGATTTTTAATGAAGTTCCTGGTTGGAAGAAACCGAGCTTAAAAGTGCCACCTTTAGATACTATGGTCTCTCTCTTTGAAAGGAAAGAGTGACCTGGAGAAAGATATCACCAGCTATGGAGAAGCATGATCTGTAATAAGACATGATTAGAAGCAGAGCAAATAAGAGCCATGGCTTCTTACTCTTCATGATGGCACCCCTCGCTCTCTAACTTGCAGAACCGCAGTTAGTAATTACAGAAAAATTAATATATGCTTGAAGAAGAAAACTTAGACTCTTCTTGTGACGAAGTTCTCTTCCAGCCTACAGCTGAGTGTGTACAATCAAGCTCTAGATAACGCATTAATGGAGTTCCACAACAACATCTAACAACTAATAACCACTGTGTCGACAGAATTAATAAAACGACAGATTTTGTTTAAAATGATTTTGATTAAATCTTTGACCGTTGCTTTTTAATAGCATACGTGCTGTAATTTTTAACTACAGCCCATAAGTCGGATCCACTCTAATAAGTGCCAACTCACATATTTTTTTTAATATTTTAACAGTCACTTATTGCAATTTTATTAATTTAAATATTGAATAACACTTGTCACTTATTAGAATAGGTTAAAAAAATTTTGTTTGGAAGAAATTTGTGTCTTGAAATATATAAATGACGATCATAGGCAAAAGTAGTCAACCATGGTAGGTAGGAGCACAATTCATTGGGTTAGAAACCCGTCAAGAAAGAAAGATACTGAAAAATATTTTCCTGGCAATTAAGTAGCAACCTCCCAACTAAAGAAAAAGACGAAAAGATAAAAATCAGACGACGCATGCACTAAAGCAATTCAAAGAGTTTTCCCTTTCCCCTTTGAATTAGAAAAAAGAACAGGAAAGTAGTTTGATAAGATCAAATTAAAGCAGTCTGCACAATTGTACGACTAACATGTCGTGTTGAATCTGTTGACAAATTGACTTCAACATCAACTGCTTATTCGATGTCTTGTTACATGAGTTTAGTAGGAAAGGTAGAATGAAAGTATATATAATGCATACGTTTATGTTTAGGAAACGGATTCGATCCAGTTTATAAAATGAATTAGAAAGAGCCTTCTTTTAAAATAAAAGATAAAATTATCATTTATTTTTTAAAATCAGCTCCTTTCGGAGAGGTTCTCATAAGTTCATTGGTGTTGGGAAGTGGTGAAAATTTCATATTTATATTGTAAATACTTTTTTGAAGTATATAACTGTTTTTTTTTGTGGTCTCATGGATGGAGATATGTTTATGGGAATAATACATTTACCCTCTTAAAATTGGCAATGCACCCAACCAAGTTTCTAAAATTTTTAATCCAGCCACTCTGTTAGCCATTTAGGTATTCTTTGAGAGAAAATGGCTCACATGCTTCACATGTGCGTTTTTAGTGAAAATTTTCCAAAATTGCCTCATATAGATGTATTGAATTCCAAAAATGCCTGGAATTAAATAAAACGAAAAATTGCCCCATGGGCCATTTGCCACCCCCATTGGCTGGATTGCGGTGGGTTTTTTTATTTTTTATTTTATTCAAAAACAAAGGGCAGTTATGTATTTTTAATAAGTTTTGTAAGAGAACCAAAATCATTGTCTACATTGGAGACATGATTTGATGCTGAAAGTAAAATGTATTTTTCTTATGATTATATGGTATTTTGTATCATTTTCTAAAATAATTGTCATGCCTTAGAAACTTTACAAATCATGTCCACGCCAACATTATACATTGAGATCAAATTCCAATTGTTTTGATCAATTGAAACCAACATTCTAAATTAAGGTCTGCATGTTCAAACCTGCCGGCTTCCTCGTGCTATCTCGTAGTGTGGCGCCGTTAAAACCCGAAGCCTTGCTTTGAAGGGGCCTGGATTTCTTCATAGACTCTGTATAAAGTATTTACTTAATTACGTATTGGTTGTATAGTTAAATCAAATGTGCCTGAAAGGTGTTTGTGAAAATGTCCAAATAAGTAGTCAATTGCATGTCACTTTTTTTCTTCTTGCTTTTCAAAGACGCAAATGCTTTACTAAAGCAGATCCTGCTTTCAGAAAGATTTATAAAACACCCTACTTTGCAAAAGATGCACAACCATTCATGCATTTCTGTTGTGAAAATTCTAAAGCGACTCCAAACAACACCTATCCAAGTGTCTAGGTGTTTCACAAAGATTAAGCTGAAAAGATCTAACCTAGCGGTTAAAAGATCAAAAAAATATAGATATGAATAAAGCAATCAAGAACACAAATATTTAGTTCTGAAGAAACCATTTAGAGAACTCTCTAAATGTAAAACCTCTCAGGCAGCCAACCCAAATCAATCTACTATAAGAAGAATAAGGAATGCAAGAAGAATTACAAAACCTTTGACTCTTCCTTGCACCCGACAAATGACCCACTGACTTCTACCTCGATGGGCCTTTCCGGAACATCGGCACAATTCTTCTAAATGATTTCCTTTCACAGGCTACGATTGGCTTCACGTATTTTTTCCAAATAAACTTGAACAATATCTCTCACTCTAAGCTCTCTAATTTTGCTCTCCAAAATACGTAACTCTAAATGGCAAAATCACGGTTACTTAAATAGAAAATAAACATAATAAATCAGCCATGTCGGAGAGGGCTAATTTAGAAGTCCGAACATGACTAGAGTTACATATCGTAACCTAGTGATGTGCAGACCTCCAACTCTTGTGTCCGGACATCTCATAAAGATCGGAGCTTTACGGAAATGGAGTCGGACACAGCCTACAGCGATCCGGACCTCTCCTTCAAATTTAGTTTTACGAAATGGGGTTTGGACCACCTTACAGCGATGCATGCCTCTTCATAAAATTGTTTACGGAAATCGAGTCGGACCCGGCTGCAGCGGTCGGACACGCTCTTCAAACCAACTTCTTTGGTTTTTGTGTAGGACCCGACTTACGTTGGTCGGACATGGCTCTAGAATACGCTACGAAACACGTTGAGGTGCCCATTTTCAACAACGTGCATACACCTGGCAATGTGCCAAAACCTAAACTAACATGTTGTTTCATGAGCAAAAAGTGTAAGCTTTCTTTGAGAATCTCTTTGAAATAAAGACTTCTTTTCTAATAATTTCATTTTGCTTTGGATTATGGCTACGACTAGTGGATGTAGGCAAAAAGGTGTGTGGCTTTTTATGAAAGAACAAAAGGGTGTGCGATTTTAATTTTTATTATTTAGTTTTGGTGGAAGAGTGTAGAGCGGGTTGCTTGAGATTTGAATTTTGAGTACAATGGCGTGCATGGCATGTTGCGGAGCACTACAAAAAACACAATTTTTATTGACATAGGTTTCTTGGCGTGTCGATGTAAATCACGACGCGTCGATGCAAATCCTCGAACAGGCTTTCTTGGCGTGTTTGATGCGTGAAGAATGTGGGTGTCGGAAATGGAAATTCTGACGTGTCATTTTTGGCGCGTTAGGAATGCTTGGCGTGCTAAATACAACACGTCAAGAAATGTTGGCGTGTTCAATTTAACTGCGTCAAAATAATTCTGGCGTGTCGATTGCTGCGTACGTCGGTAATTCTTGGCGTGCGATTTTTGACGCGTGGCGAATTTTACGGCGTGCCGCACTTTTGACACGTCGGGAATTTTCTGGCGTGTCGATTTTGACCGTCGGAAAATTCCTCGCGTGTCAAAAAGCGGCATGTCGATAAATTCCTCGCGTGTCAAAAAGCTGCGCGTCGTGGTCTTGACGTGTCGACAATGTGACACGTCGGGAAATTCCTCGCGTGTCAACCAGCGACATATCGGGAATGCGGCGTGTTAGTGGTTGACTGCGTCGATATTATTGACGTGTCAAAATTGACACGTCAATAATTTGAGTTAAATGAACCAAATTCTTGCGCGTGTCGAGAAATTGACACGTCGACAAATTTGGTTAGTTTTGGATTTTTCCCTCCTCTCTATATTTTTGTGATTTATTTCAGGACTATACCGAATTTTGTATTACGGTTCACGATATTCAATCTATCCATCAACTCCATGCAAATAATATACAATTTTTCCATCAAATAACATACATCATATCCATTGACATCAATCACAAACTATCCACCAAAACTAACTTCAACACACCATAATGACACAAATAACATAATATATATCCACAAAACTAACTTCAACACACCAAAATGACACAAATAACATAATATACACCAATCACAAACTATCCACCAAAACTAACTTCAACACACAAAATAGCATAAAATAACATAATATATACCAATCACAAACTATCACCAAAACTAACTTTACACACACAAAAATGGCACATACTAACATAATATACACCAATCACAAACTATCCACCAAAACTAACTTCAACACACTAAAAATGTCACATACTAACATAATATACACCAATCACAAATACAATTACACCAACTTATACACAAGTGAGATAGCCTCAAATTCTCAACGGACTATCGATCAATGACATCCATAGTATCCTCGGCGATGTCCATTACTTGCAAATGATAAAACAAACAATATTCACCAATAAAACAACCACCAAACAAATAAAATCCACTAACGGCGGATGATAATACAAACAATCGTTGAGCAGAATAACGTGGGTCACCTAACTCAATCACGTCGGTAAAAGTGAAAGAAAAATGCCGAATATTCACCTAACTCAATTGTTAATTATTCCACGATGAAATGATATAACTAAAATAGGTAAAGCGGTGAAGTTAGCAGAAAATTCATATAAAAAAATTTGAAAAAATTAAGTCAATATATATATGCATGGTCACGAGCAATCAATAATATATAGACATGAGAAAATGAACCGTTTTTCCATGGCAATTATGTGAGACATATGATCTTCTTCTTTTTCCATTGCAATTATAGAACTTCCATATAAGTTATTAATGTTGGGGTTCAATGGAAGAGATGATAAACACAAAGGAAAGGCACCCTCTCTAGCATTTGGTGCATTTATATCTATTTATATTTAGAGTTACAAAATTAAGTTTATGAAGAACTGGTCTTGATGATATTGATATGCATGTATTGCTTAGTGCCTTGCTGATTATATCCATTTATACATGCATGAATAACTCTAAATAATTATCTCAACCAACACTATTTCATAGTAGACCAAATTGAAGCCAACAATTTGAATTATATTTATAATGCATGCAGCATAATACAAATAAACACTTCAAATGCAAAACCCTAACCCACATCCATCACCAAACCAACCATGATATATAAACCAAATTTAAGCAAGATTTACAACATCATTAATTATTTAGAATGACTACAACATATCCAAATTCTAAATATATATATAGGGACAGTTATAAAACTAAATTGACTATTAAAAAGTCGATACCGATCCTTGTCGACGGCGATCGCACCATCGCAAAGGATGGGGAAGCATTGTGCAGTGGGGTGTGAAACGGATCATTTCCTCAAGTTGGCGAGCAGGCGTCAAACCTTGCTGACGTTCAGCCTCTGTTCAGTTTCTGTCAGCGCTACCCGCGCATTGTTCTCAACCATCTGCTCCGCCACTTCTTTGGGCTACCAGCGCATTGTTCTCGGCCAACAATGCATCTATCTCTTCCTTGTGCCGCCCTATCCGCGTCAAGCGCTCTATCAAGTGTGTCTTGTGATATCGTGGAGTGCTGGCGTTTCTGACCGTGCTGTGGCGGTGTATAGTATGAGTGTATGGTCCCCGCCGGGCGAGAATATTTGGTCAGCCATCCGAACCCTACCGGCATACTCGGCTTATTTCCCATTGCAGGCGAATCGTCGTTGGCGCCCACGACCGTTCCTCTGTGATGCTAGGCGATCTTTGCGAGGTGCGGTGGGTATAAGCTCATTCATCTTTTCACGAATGTCACATTAATTATTGAGTCGGTCGTTACGCTGTGTTATTGTAAATAATTTATCAAATATACAAGCAAAACAACATATGAAAAGTGAATAGCATACACATCTCTCCTTCACAATATCATTCGGATATCCACCGCCCTTCTTCGTGTGTGACTTGACATAATTTTGTACAGGTAGGTTGATGGCCCAAGCGTTAAACCTGCATTTAAAATAGGACATACATTTATTTTTAAATATATCAAATGATATAATGTTAGATATATATAGGATAAATTACACGTACCTCCTCATGTGTCAACTTTGGCATAGCTCATTGATCCGGTGCAATGTGGTGAATCATTTAATGCTACGCAAGCTCTTCATTTTAAGCATACTCCTACCTGATTAACACTTTTAATATGTTAATACCAATACAATTACAATAAATGACAGTACACAACACTAAGAATTTAACTCATGACCTACTCTATTCTCACAGGTACACCATCTCTCCAATAAGATATCGGTCGTGACATTGTACTACTTCAGCTGTCTGTCCCCAGTCTTGCCAGTATAGTGTCAGCGTATCTTCCTTCGTAATGGCACAAATTTTTTAGATCGTGCCTCCAAGTCCATGACTTGGAGCCCATATCCTTAAATGCTTCATTTTCTTGCTTCCAAGTTGTACTCGGGTGAGCAATAAAGTATGCTGCACAAGTTCAACATTGATAAATTAAAAAAACATAAAATATGTGTGTATATGCATTTACTTACTAAACACACATATATATTTGCAGCTTAGAGCGTATATATACATATATACATTACTAGTGTTTAACTTATTATTAAAAACATACCATCAAGGCGTCCCAAATATCCTCCTTGAGTACGGTCCGTTACCTTAGTCCAATCGTCCGGTATTCGGACAAAATTTCCGCTCCTCACTGTCTCTCGGTCATCCGTCTAAATCGCGCGGCACTAAATCCAACGGGCTAGAATGATGCATTGTACTCCAAAATGATCCGTTTGGGAGAGGACTCCGACCGCTTTGTCGCGAATCAAGAATGGTAAACACCTCAATATACGATGTTTCCTTGAATCGATACCTAACAAATTAAAAAATAGAAAGGTAAGTTATTTGAATTCAATACTAGGTAACAAGTAAATTAAAATCAAAATATGCACGACATTAAAGCATATACACTTACTTATGATCGGACTGCCGAGGACCTAACAGGGCGTCGAGCGCGGAGTTGGTGGGCTGCTTAGTCATCGTGTCAAGTGGCTGTGCAACCATGTGTTCTGGGCCTCTGTCTTAGTGTCCTCGGACTGCTTTGTATTTTTAATAATGTTTAGAATTCTATGAAGTTGTAGTTGTAGTTAAATATAATTGATATTGCACCAATATAGTTAGAAACTTTCAATCTTTTGAATCTTTAAAAGCAGCGATCAGGCGTACTGCGCTATCTTGGGTGTAAAGCCGCTCGACATCGCCTTGAGAACTCTACGTAAGTAACTTCGTATGCGGTGCGAATCAACCCGATACCCCATGTGGGCCATGCGCCCGAGTGTATGGAGCTTGGGCGGAGTCTCCCCTTCCATCGTGCTGGAAGAAGTGGTCGATATCCTTCACCTGCATCCCAAGAAGGTGAGCAACGTCTTGTTGCTCATGTCATCAAGTTGGCTGCGGGGGACCAGAGGCGGCGTGCATAGCTGCGGGCGAGCCCTGCGTGCTTTCCTCTTCCCTTGTACTCATGGTACCTGTAAAAACACCACAAACCAATTAATTTCTTAAACAATGTATGAAATATTTACTATATGAAGTATGCATGAATATAGTACATCCGTTACAAAGTGTATATTTATAACACTTATCTATTATAATTAATCCAGAAAAACCAATAAAAAAACAATACTTGATCCAAAATTAAGCATTTTCTTTGGTGGAGACCTAAACAAATTAATTCTAGCTAGGTTATTTTATAAGGTTGTTCTAATACATCTACAGAGCTAGGTTAGTTATGAGGACCCTAAATACAATAAATCTAGGTTCAATGTCGTTAGACTTTGGCATTAATTAGTAGGTGATGACATGCATGGGTCATACAACTCTTTTGTTTGGTGTATTTATTTATTTTGTATATGATATATATAAAGGTTAAATGAATTTTGAGTGTATTGCAAATATGGCAAATGTTTTGGTAATATATATTTTTAGTTGGACGTTTCTTGGGTTATTGACACATTAGATTAATTTCTTTCATATTAATCACAATTTTAACAAAATTCCAACTAGTTTTTAGGTAATATAAATTTTAATCGTTATATTTCAACAAGAACAAGCTATATAAGTTCCTCAAATTAACCAAAATTTTATCCGCTTTGTATGGTTTTTTTGTTTGAAAAAATAATATATGTGGGATAGAATAAAGTAAGAATCAAATTGAATATATTTTGCAAGTGTTTTAGGTTATGTGTTTAATTATGATTAGATTTGTTAAAAAAACTCAAAACAAAAGTGCGAAAAAGTAGTCTAAAAAACAAAGTCATGACTTTTTACTTATTCAATATAGCACGTCTATTTAAGTTTGACAAGGTTTGCACTTTTGCCAACTCTTTTTTCCCGTTAAATCCATGTAATTCGGATTGAATCCTCGCGTTGTGTGACTTTATAACACAAATTAATCCATAACGTTTATGGTTAAAAGAATATTAAAAACTCATTAACGTTGAATATTAATTAAACAAAGTCTTAAACTAAATCTCTATAAATATTATATATCACCACGCACTACGTACTAATTAATTAGAAGGTCAAGCGATATTGAAATGAATGATAGATTAAAATTCATATAATGTTTTATAAATTCTTTACTAATAAGCCAACCTTTAGCAATTATATTTTCAAACAAAACCTAGCTAGCATGAGAAACATCATTTTGCATGCATGTGCATATCAATGTACAATAAGTAATTAATTATTAGATATTCCTAAAAAGAAAAAAATTTCACCTCAATTAGATGCTCACAAATACTCAATCATTGCATTATTGAAATATATGTGAATAAAACATCAAATTTATAAAACAACACAATATTGTGCAATAAAACAATATTATATATAAAATAAATCAATATTTATAGTTATAAAATAAAACAATATATATATATATATATATATATATATATATATATATATATATATATATATATATATATATATATACTGGGAGAGATGGTGGGGGTGGCGAGGCAGTGGCGGAGAATGCGCAGGAGACGACAACTGCCGAAGTGGAGGTGGCATGGGAGAGAGCTAGCTAGAGAGAGAGTGCTACGTCTACTGCTTTCTGAGAGAGATAAAGCTTATCACGAGAGAAAATGAAGGAGGAGCTAGAAAATGAGGAAGAGTGAGGAGGAGATAGAAGAAAATGAAGAAGAAAAATACTGCGAGGATGGCGGGAGAAGAGAAGAGGCATGCGTGCGATAATGAAGCGAGCGAAAAGAGAAAAGAGGAAAATCAAAAAACAAAAGAAAAAAATGATGATTAATTTAGCGCGTTGTATGCGTGCGATGGGGCGGCGGCCAGCGCTGCCTTCAACACGTTCTGGCGTGCCTATGTGGCACGTCGAGAATATATTAATATATATATATATGTTATAGTATTAATTATATATATTAATACTAATATAATTAATATTTTTCTGTTTTGTATGTATATATATACATGTTTATATGTTATTTCATTAATATAGCATTAATTATATTAATACTAATATAATTTATGTTTTCCTCTTTGTATTTCATTTGAGTTCTCATGTATTTGGTTTTATTTTATATGCGTGAATAGTGCGATTAATCTTACAAACAACAATTTCATTTTAACGTGCATGGCTCAAACCTAAATGATATATAGCGTGCATGATTTATATATATATATATATATGTGTGTGTGTGTGTGTGTGTGTTTGTCAAAACTTTAATATCATCTATCACCAATATTGTTACTTCAATTATTTTAATTAATGAAATACCAAATTTGGTATCTCATAGCACCAAATTATATCATAGCACCAATATTATATCTCATATATATATATAATATCATCTATCACCAAATTTACTTTAATCATCTATAGATACCAAATTTGGTATCTCTAGTTAAATGAGCAGATCGAGAAAAATGCATGTTATATATATATATATATATCCTTTAGTCTAATTTGAACCATGCATGCACGTTAAATAGCCATGTTATATATATAAATCCTTTTGCATGGTTTTGCTATATATATATATACGGTATCTCGAGTAAAACATGGCTATGATTGAATTTTTTTGTAGTTTTGAATGTTCAAATGGCATGGGTTACGATGCGTGTTATAAAAAGAAAAGTATATATCTATATTAAAAATCTGGCGGTGTTTGTTTTCTAAAAATTAATTTTATTGAATGTTAATTGGAATTCGATCATATTGTACAATATTAAATTAATCTTCTTATGTTCGGATCAATCCTATTATCTATATATATATAATATATATATATTATATTTACTAACGTGTCAAATTCACCGTCAACATTTATTGGCGTGTCAAAGTGACTGCGTCAATATTTATTGCGTGTCACTTTGACCGCGTCAATAAATGTTGACGTGTTACTGACATGTCAATATTTCTTGGCGTGTCAAAGTGACACGTCAATAATTCTTGGCGTGTCAAAGTAACACGTCAATAAATCTTGACGTGTCAGTATTTGACACGTCAGTAAATAATCAACCAATTATTTATTAATTTTAAAATGATGTCACATTAAATTTGGTTCAAATTTGCGGCGTGCCAAAGTGACACGTCGGAAATGCGGCGTGTTGTTTTCAACACGTCGATGAAATGTTAACGTGTAACTTTTAACACGTCGATAAATAATTTGTTGACGTGCTACTTTTAACACGTCGGCATTTCTTGTGGCGCCAAAAAATATTCTTATTTGACACGTGAAGAAATGACCTTTTTTTTGTAGTGAGGCTGTTCAATGTAATGAACGGCCTGGATTATCAAAATTGAGGATGTAGCAATTTCTTTGAAATTCTTGTCAATCCAGATATGAGAGTCTAATAGTGACAAGCAAATAACTAAATTATTTAACTTTATCTATAACATGGCCCGAGAGATAATATAATGAGATAGACTAGTTAAGAGAAGAAGAGGAAGATTAGAACTAGAGGAGGAAGATGATTTATCAAATACCGAGTTTCTTAATTATAAGCTTTAGTATCTTTTAAACTTTTGCATTCTTTGCTTACAAAGAAATGAAAGAAAGAAAAAGAAGATAGTGGAAGACGAAAAAGAAAACTAAAAAGAAATAGAAGAGCATGAACTGTCTAAAGAGAGAATGAAGTTATGAATACCAGTAATAGGGAGGTGAAAAAAGTATGAAAATGTGACGTATCATGTTTTAAAATGATAATTTTTTAAAGACACTTAATTATAATGAAAAATAACATGTGCATATAAATGGCTAGTGTTTAATAATGTACCGTACATGAAAGAAAAATTATACTTAGATCCCGTAAAAACTTATAAATTCTATATGGATTGTATTATTGGAAACAACACTAAAATAAGATTGAACTAAGATAACATTTAAACAAGTATATATATGTAGCATATCAATGCACATACAAATCAGACAGAGAGTTTAGTTATACAACATTATTTGCGTTGATATTTGAATCATTCATCGGGCTTCCATTGTTGAAATAGTTAAACTATTTTTGAGCAAATTTCTGGATTGTCAATTGTTGAATTTGTGTCGATCACATTCCGACCTCTTGTAAGCAGGTTGCTTGGGTGTAGGTAGAGGTGCATGTTCATTGCTAATCATTGAGACTACATCGGGCATAGTAGGTCGATCGGTCGGGCTTTCTTGGACACAAAGAAGGCCAATGTTAATGAATCTCAATATAATAGAAGTTGAAGAAGGATACCCTATTGTTGACTCCATTAACTCCAAAATTTGATCATCTTTCCACAGCTCCCATGCCTAGTTCATTTCAAATAAAACTAAATTTAGCTAAAAACTACTGGCATTTTAATTTATAAGATTCATGTAAAACATAAGGAATTTGGGAGATTATAAAAGTTACTTACATATCTAAGAAGATTGAGTGACTCGCTATTATAGAAGCCAGTGTTCTTCTTGCCACTCACAATCTCTAGTATTAATACTCCAAAGCTAAACACATCAGACTTTATTGAGTACAAACCATCCATAGCATATTCGAGACATATAGCCACTGCATTCCAAAATGTAGTAAACGACTTTATTGGTAGCTTGTTTAGCGAATTTAGCTGAGAATTGCAAATAGACTGTTATTGCTGAGAGTACTATAGCTTTTACTACGAGCCACTTACAAACTTGAAGTAATAGTCTATGTTTGATGAAATGATTAAGCAAAATATTTGTAAGTGATTGACTTGTCAATCATACATTCTTAATTATTTTACTGATTATGAACTAGTACATTATACTTTAAAAATATTGTGTAAAAGTTGTAGTACCCTAAGTAATTTCTTTGCAAGTATTAGATGTGAAATAGATCGCATACTTACTAAGTTCCGACAATTCGATGTGTGTTTGCTTGCGTCTCATTGTCTCCAACTATTCGAGCCATCCCAAAATCTGATATTTTTGGATTCATTTCACAATCCAAGAGAATGTTACTGGGTTTTAGATCTCTATGTATGATTCGTAACCTTGAATATTGATGAAGATAAAGAAGCCCTTGAGCAATTCCTTCAATAATGCGTATGCGTGTCCCCCATTCTAACATCTTTTTCTTAGTTTGATCTGTTTAAATAGTACAACTAAGAAAATTAGTACTTAAGAACCTAGAAACATATGAGAGGAAAATATATACACATATATACATAAACGTGTACTCACCAAAAAGGTAGAAATCCAAACTTTGATTGGGCAAGTACTCATATATTAATATCTTTTCATCTCGCTCAATACAACAACCTAAGATTTTGACAAGATTTCTATGCTGGAGTTTTGCTATTAGTATTGTCTCATTTCTGAACTCCTCAATTCCTTGTCTAGATCTTTTTGAAAGCATCTTTACTGCAATTTCCTTCCCTTGAAGTAATTTTCCCTATGAAGGAGAACCATCAGCTCTTTAAACTTTCACGAAGGTTTGCCATTAATGTTTTTATTTATTATTTCTTTATTTATTTTTAATGTTCAAAGCACATTCATCAGGAAAATGTAACGTACCTTATAAACAGGACCAAACCCTCCTTCTCGAAGCTTATTCATATCTGAGAATTTATTGGTTGCAGTTGATACGCTCTTATAACTGAATAGTGGTAACTCAGCATCCTTCTCTCTTCTCTTTAGATTATCGTTAGTGTTCATTCCATCATCGATTACATAGAGTTCAGCATCGAAATCAAATAATAGTAGATTATTGCTTGAAGCCTTCTCTCCTATTTGATATAGAGTGATAAGAATTGGTCAATATACATGAAAATCCGGTGGTTGATGCAGAGAAAATCAATTGAGGTGACATCATTAGGTTCATCAAGTAAGTTTTTAGTCATTTCTGCAAATAAGTACTAATGGTATGGTAATTTTTGAAAGTGATTTCTATGTACAATTTTCTTGTCTTAAATTAATGTTTACGCTTACCTATGCATTTGAGCTTTCTTTTGCTTGAAAAACAAATGAAGAGGCATAAGGAAGCCTATTGTAGGACCAGCACAACTACCAATACTTTCCATTTTTGCCTGATTTTGACGACAAAATTACTATTAGCTCCACCATAACAGAAAATAAAGTATTAGTTCAAAATAAAAGATAACAAAATTTGTTTATATTTTTCACCTATGGTATTTTGATACTCAGCAGCAGCAAGTCTGAGATAGATATCTTGTCCTATCTCGCCACCATCTGAGAGTTGACGTAAGTTCAAAGAGCTCCTTCCCAAATCATACACCCACTCTATTATAAGCATAAGCTGTGCAAGAACAATTTTCCATGCAAGCCAATTTACATCTGCTAGCATTCACAGCAAAATATGCTTTCGAATAAACAGGCAATTGCATGTTTGATATTTTCAGAAACCAATCTTTCTTGCCATTAGCATACATATTATTCTCACATTGCAAAGGGGATTTCCTCACACACCCACCTGACCAATCTTTCACAGAAAATGGTTCAAAACCTCTTAGACACTCACAAGGGTTTGAGAGATTGTCACGACACACCCAAATGCACCACACAAAGCAAAGACATCAGTTAGGTTCCACGGCGCATACAAAATTCACTCCATACCCTAGGGCCCGCCCCACCACACCCGGAACCTCAACTGTCCTCTGAAGTCAATCAGATATTTAGAAATGCAAGAAGGATTACGAGAAGAGTAGGTCAAATATGCTTCACTTTCATTTTACTTGGCACAAAAGTGTAGTTGAAGATAGAACTCAATCCCTCCATTTGAGGAACTAAGCTGAAAGATCTTTCGTTCCAAACTCCAGAACTCCAATAGATTTGGGATCTGTTCCACTCTAAGAAATATTGATTGCTTCCATTTGAGTCTAACCCAAACGAGAACACACCAGGTGCTGGATCTTCTGAATTTTTCCACGAAATGAGCTTATTGATTCCCACCTTTGAACCTGGCAGCCATGTATCGGTTGGATGGTCGAAACTCTCCCAAAATATACAACTCTGGTTCGACCCATCTCTTAAAACCAAATTCCCATCTTCACCAAGTACTGCTTCAGTTAAATTTGACCCGGAAATGTCAAATTTGTCGACCAAACTGGGATCAGGAGGAACCTTGAAACAGGAGTAGATGCCATCTTCTGAGAGGTCAAGTCTTGAGGAAGATGGGTCAGACAAAGGGTGTCTCTGTTTGCTACCCAAACAACTTCCTTTGGAACAAGCATTTTATGCCATATGCCCAGGTAGATTTTAATGAAGTTTCTGGCTGGAAGAAACCGAGCTCAAAAGTGCCACCTTTAGATACTATGGTCTCTCTTTGAAAGAGAAAGAGAGTGACCTGGAGAAAGGTATCACCAGCTATGGAGAAGCATGCTCTGTAATAAGACATGATTAGAAGCAGAGGAAATAAGAGCCATGGCTTCTTACTCTTCATGATGGCACCCCTCCTCCCTACTTGCAGAACCGCAGTTAGTAATTACAGAAAAATTAATATATGCTTGAAGAAGAAAACTTAGACTCTTCTTGTGACGAAGTTCTCTTCCAGCCTACAGCTGAGTCTGTACAATCAAGCTCTAGATAACGCATTAATGGAGTTCCACAAACAGAGCCTAACAACTAATAACCACTGTGTCGAC
Source organism: Corylus heterophylla (assembly GCA_016403345.1). Taxonomy (NCBI): domain Eukaryota; kingdom Viridiplantae; phylum Streptophyta; class Magnoliopsida; order Fagales; family Betulaceae; genus Corylus; species Corylus heterophylla. The sequence goes on along the minus strand of JADOBO010000152.1, from coordinate 25,857 downwards.
AGGATTAAATGAGAAATCTTTTCAGAAGCTGTCAACAGTCAACTGAATTAAATGATCATTCGTTTTCAGAAGCTTGATTGGATCTAAGCATGGCGCTGAGCGCTGATCGTGGACAGGATCCTCTCAATCCAACATGAACTGGAAAGGATCCAGTTCATGGGTAGATCTCTCTTTAGAGATCCTAAGGCCATCGACCTCTTGCGTGGCACATTAAAAAAAATTATTATTTTATTATTTTACTTTTAAAAATAAATAAAAAACAAAATAATAAAAATTAAAAACAAATATTAAAAAAAAGGGTGGCGGCCACCCCATGTTGGCAGGGTGGCGGCCACCCAGTGCATGGGGTGGCGTCGCCACCCCATGCCCTGATGCATGAAGTGGCGAAGCCACCACCATGGCCTGAGAGTGGTTGGCCACCCCAAGGGCCAAATCAATTTTATTTTATTTTTTGATTTGGCCTTTGGGGTGGCTCCAGGGCAATGGGGTGGCCAGCCACCCCAACTACCATGGGGGTGGCGACATGCACCAAAATGTGGTGGCCGCCCACCCTTCTTTTAATATTTGTTTTAATTTTTATTATTTTATTTTTATTTATTTTTAAAGTAAAATAATAAAATAATAATTTTTAATGTGCCATGTGGCAAGTCGATGGCCTTAGGATCTCTAAGGAGAGATCCTAGCCATGGCTGGATCCTCTCGATTCATGTTGAGCTGAGAGATCGTTCTCACTGATCATAGTTGACACCTTCTCTCCATTGTATATCACATAACCACTCTGTGGTGACTTTACAGTCAACATAATGACTAGTTTTGAAATAAATGTTAAAAGTTAATTGTTGTTGGAAACTCTCGTTGGAAAAGAATCTCTCATTTCAAATTTTCTCAATTTCCTCCGGTTAGTGCATTAATTAAAAACAATTGACTAACTTTTTATCATAATTGAGGCTCTAATTTTTTTTAATAAAAGGAAACTTAATTATACTATAGTTATTTGGGGCTCTAGGCAATTGCCTAATTTGCATAAGCATGGAGCCGGCATTGATTCCTCAACAAAGACCCCATAAATTTCAAAAACTCTCAATTTCAACCACTAAACTTTCAATTTATTGCAATTGATCACTCCGTCAATTTTTGCCGTTAAACCCTAACAGAAACCACTAAAAAGATTAAATTACCCTTCAATTTTCATTTATTTTAAAGGGTAAATTTTGAATTTTATAAAAGTTTCAGGGGTATAAAGGTCATTTCATCCCTTTTAATGTCCAAAAACTGACCAAGGGAGTAGATTGCATCAAATTGAAAGTTTGAAATGAAATGATAGATTTGAAATTTGAAAAGGTCTTTTAAATCGCGTGATAGTTCGGAATCCTTTGTAAATTTTTCCTAAAAATAAATAAATTCTTCAATTGCCAATATAACTATATTCAACTTGTCCCTCTAATACACACTTGAAAGTGCACTAAGCGATGAACAAAACCAACCAAAAATATGTTTCCAAACTATATGGTAATGTGCTCAATTACAATATAATAATATACCATAATATGATCAATTGGGTACTTCTATTTCTCATCCAAGACACATTTCATTTGTCAAAGTGGTTCTCCATGCATTCCATTAATTCATCAAGTCTCGATTTACATTATTGGATAATTTCTTAATTTATGTATTATGAGAAAATAACATCTTTGTAACAATCAGATTATATGTCTTAATTGGATAAAATGATGAACTTTTAAAATAGCCTAACGTAATTTAAGCAATCTAAAACATCTCGATGAATGTTTCACGTTAAAGAGATCTTATGGGGAAGTTAATTGGAGCGGTCATATTTTGCTCCCGCTTTTGGAAGCGATTTTTTCTTTCTAGGTTTTCACGAAAACTAGTGAAGGAGTTGATTGTACTTCAAATGTGAAAGGGTTATGAAGGTAGTAAGCGGTGATCTAGGGAAACGTGGTGGTGCTTTTGGTATAAGCATGGCGGAGATCTCTCAAAACTTTGGGAAAATTTTTAGCTTACTAATGAAGAAAATGTAGATTTTGTAGTGCGAGGAGGAAGTTACGGAAGATATTGCATTGAAAGGAAGTCATGTTTAGTGGGAAGCGATTGCGGACCACGTCATTGGTAAGAACACAATCGAGGCAAGTTGATCCGATGGTGGAAACCAATAGGGTCACTTTCGTTCAAGGTCTTTGGGTGCTAATTTATTTACGATGGAATTTGAGTATGCAGGATAAGTCGAGGGTGCTTGAAGGACAGCCATGGGTCTTTGAAGGAAATCTTTTTACGTAGAAGATTTTGATGGACTTACACCATTCACTGAGATGGATTTTGATCGACTACTTTTTGGTTCGGATGTTTGATCTTCCATTGGCGTGCATGGGAGAGAGTTTGGCTACAAATTGGGAGGGCTGTGGGAAGTAGAAGAAGTGGATACGAATGAAGATGGAGAGGTTGGGGAATACCTACGGGTTCGCATTAGGATTAACTTACTCAAACCTCTCGGCTGAGGCGGAAGACTCAAAATTAAGGACCATTCTTCTTAGGTTTATTTTGAGTATGAGAGGCTCCCTCATTTTTGTTTTAGTTGTGGGCTAATACGGCATGGTGGGAATGGTTGTCCAGTAGGTGGTGTGAGGAGAATGCATGGCGGAGGAAAATCTAATGATTATGGGCCGTGGCTACATGTTTCTTTGACGAAAAAGTGGGGAGGGAGGGAGGCGATGAGGGTGATCGGAGGTCAAGGGAACATACGCATAGTCGGAGGGTGACTGCGAAAGTTGGAGGAGGGATCAGTGCAGGAAATGATACTCGTGAGATTTGGGGATGGTTCCCACAATTTTGGGAACTCTGCAAATCGTGGTGTAGTGCAAGCGATATTCTGATTCTGCGAAGTGATTTCCTCTCACGTAATTGGTAAGTCCATTCATGGCCGGTTAATAAGGAAGGCAAGATAAATGAGGAAGGAAAAGATGAAGATGGGGAGTTTTGCGAAACAAGAAATTATGAAGGTTAAAGTGACAGGATGACTGACAAGTAGGATAAGGTGGATCATGAGAGGAACCCAAGTCGATGAGGTGATCTCGAAATAGTGTCCATGTGCTAATCAAGGTGGGCGGGAACATAAGGATGCTCCACACACGGCAAGGGTGTCAAGGCTGTTGGCGACATTACGGTATTTTTCCCCTCATGTCATTGATGACTACAAGAGAGATAAGGTGGCTCACGAGAAGGAACTCAAGATTTACGGTGATCTTATCACCGTGTCCATGTGCTAATCAAGGTGGACAGAACATACTAATGTGCTACACACAGCAGGGGAAGGTTCAAGCTATTGGTGCTATTGCAGCTATTTTGAAAAAGGGATGCAAGTTCAAGTAGGGGACACTTATAAACCAAAAGCAAAATAAACTTTTAAAAGAAGAAGAGACAAAGGTGTTTTGCGGCGGAGAAAGGTGAGAAGAGTTCATTTGTCTCTTGGGGCGCGAGGAAGGCGAGAGTGTTTTTAGGTATTGGAGAGCGGATCACAGTAAGAAAAGGAAATGGGTGGTTGTGGGAGATAATGCAGGGAAAGCAAATGAGGTGGAGGCATCATCTGACCCATAATCACAATGATTATCCTAAGTTGAAAGCTGTCGGGGCTTGGGAACTCTAGGACTGTTCGGGATCTTTGTCGGTTGGTAAAAAAAAAGTGGCCCAATATGGTTTTCCTTATGGAAACCATTTTACCATTCAAAGCATGAAAGAATTCGATTGCGAATGGGTTTTAGCAATGTTTATGGGGTGGATTGTGTTGGGCGGAGTTGGGGTTTAGCTCTATTATGGAATGCGAGAGTTTGGTTGAAATACAAAACTTTAGTAGGCGTCATATCAACACCTTAGTGCACAATGAAGTCAATGGTCCTTGTTGGAAATTCACAAGTTTCTGATAATCCGGATGTAGGTAAGCCATGAGTCGTGGAGTCTTTTGAGACATATTAGTTCTTTCTATCCCCACCATGGGTTTGTATGGGTGACTTCAACGAGATAACGGAGGTTTTGGAGAATTTGGTTTTATAAGGTGGCCATCTTTGGCGATGGAGAATTTCACCAAGGCATTGGGCATGCCATCTTTATGATTTGGGCTACATGAGAGCAAAATTTACATGGTACAATAGGAGGGAGGGTGATGGTTTTGTGAAAGAGAGACTTGATCGGGTGTTGGCTACTCATGATTGGTGTGTTATGAATACTGGTTTCCGGGTTGAGGTGATAGCTGCACGTAGTTCGGATCATGCCCTTCTTGTTTTCTCTATTGGTCCCAAGCTGATGCTTCCTCGAGGGAATAGAAGTGCTTTCCGTTTTGAGGCAGGATGGACAAAAGATGAAAAGGCATGTAAAGTTATTAAATTAGTGTGGAGGGAACGAGAACCGATTACAGATGCTTGGCACAAGGTGAGAAGAAAGTTAACAAAAGTAAAACAACTCCCCTTCATTTGGAGAAAGGTTGACGTGTGTCCAACAAAGGAGGCCATCAAGTTGAAAACTATTGAGTTCTGAGTCTTCAAGAAGTGGCGGGACCAATGAATATGGTGAGAATAAAGGACCTATAGAATGATGTAAACAAAGCTATGGAAGAGGATGAAGCAAAATGGAGATAGAGGTCAAGGAGCATTGGCTGAAATTGGGTGACAAAAATACAAAATTTTTTCATGCTTGTGCGACACAACGTCAACGCATGAATAAAATTACAGTTATTCTTGATGAGGAAGAGGTGAGCCGTGACACACGGAGGCTCTTGAGGAAGCTTTTGTCAATTATTATACCCATCTATTTACGTCCTCTAGAACTACGGGGATGGAGGAATATTTGCGGTGCTTAGGAGGGTCTCGGAAGAAATGAATACTATTCTAATTCGTGATCTTGAGTTTGAAGAAATAACCATAGCAATTCGATAGAAATGGCTCCCATGAAGGTCTTTGGTCACGATGGTTTTCCACAAGTTTTACCAAGAAAGCGGGAGGAAGTGAAGGGTGAGGTATGTGCTCGATTTCTAGTTTTTTCAATATGGGTAGTTTTGATAGTGCATTAATAGGACTCATATTGCTTTGGTTCCTAAAATACATTGTCCCACAAGGTCACGAGTTTCGGCCAATAAGCCTTTGTAATGTGTTGTATAAGATATTAGCAAAGGTACTAGCTAATCGTTTGAATACTATTTTACTTGATCTCATATCCCAAAATCAGTGCTTTCGTTCTAGGGTGTCGATCTCGGATAATATCTTGGTTGCCTATGACGCTTTGCACACTATGAATTCGAGGATGTGGGAAAGGTGGGATACATGGCTTTGAAGCTCGAAGCCTATGTGAGAGTGGAATGGGTATTCCTTAAGGAAGTAATGAAGAAGGTGGGTTTTGATTTGAAGTGGATAAAATTAATAATGCAATGTATCACGATGGTTCAATATTGGTGATGGTGAATAGGATTCAGTGGGAATATACAGCCAACAAGAGGGATAAGACAAGGCAATGCCCTCTCTCCTTATTTGTTTCTCCTTTGTGCGAAGGTGTTGAGTGCTCACTTACAAAATGCGGACAGATTGGGAATGCTTAGTGGGGTGCCCACTTCTTGGGGGGTTCGAATAAATCATTTGTTTTTCATGGGCGACAATTTGATTTTTGCAAAGCCCAAGAGGATGACTGGAATAAGTTGACCGTGATTTTGGATGGCTACGAGCAAGCTTTGGGGCAGAAGTTAAACAAGGAAAAACATCGATTTTCAATAGCGAAATACCCTCCCGATAGCTAAGGAGGTTATTCTTAGTCTTCGAGGATTCGGTTACATAGCGATATGATAAGTACTTGGGTTTGCCTTCTCTTGTTAAGCGATTCGCGTATCCGTGAGTTCACTAATATTACGGATAGAGTTAGAAAAAGATGAATGACTGGAAAACTAAATTTTTGTCACAAGTGGGAAAGAAAGTGATGGTTAAGGCGGTGATCGAAGCCATTCCAACATATAGCATGAGTATCTTTCTCACCAAAAGGAATTATGCAGGTCTTTGAATTCTCTTATGCAAAAATTCTGGTGGTGACATAAGGAGAATGACAAAAGATAGCTTGGATGAATTGGGAAAAAATGGAAACTCCAAAAGTAAAGGGTGGTATGGGTATTCGGGACCTTGTTTCTTTTAACAAAGCACTTCTTGCCAAGCAATGTTGGAAATTGATACAATATCCTTATAGATTAGAGGAGAATAATCAAAGCTAAATACTACCCAAGGGGTCCTTGATGGAAGCAAATCTTGGAAGTCGTCTTTCTTATGCTTGGAGGAACATTATGGCATCAAGGGAATTACTAAAAGATGGCTTGTTTTGGCGAGAGGAAATGGAGACAAAGTGCACATATGGGGATAGGTGGATTCCCATGGCCACCTCTTACAAAGTTCAATACCCTTGTAGATTGTTGGAGAAGACAGCTACTGTTAGTGAATTAATTGATGTGGACACGGGGAGCTGGAATGTTCGATTGGTTCACGAGATTTTCCTTGATTATGAAGCTAAGATCATATGTAACATACCTCTTAGCCGTTATAGTCAAGATGACCAGCTGATATGGAGAGGTACATCGTTGGGTATGTTTACCGTAAGGAGTGCCTATCACATGGACATGGATAGGATGGCAATGGAGAAAGGTGAGGTTTCTTCAATCATCATTGAAAAATAGGTTTGGAAGACAATTTGGAAAATGAGGGTCCCCAATTCAATTAGAGTTTCCTTATGGAGAGTTTGTAAAAATATTTTACCTACCAAGGACAATCTTTTGGGAGAGGAATTATTAAGGATGCTTCTTGTTTGTTCTGTTTGAGGAGCACAAAAACGACTATGCATGTGCTTTGAGAATGTTAGATTAGCCATGGGCGTTTGGAGAGTGAGTGAAAATGTTTTGAAAAGGTGTGGGGTGGTGACAATTTCCAAAGTTTTTTTAAAATCATGCTCAACAGATGCAAGATTGAGGAGATGGAATTATTTGTAGTGGTGGTTAAGAGCTTATGGACTCGCGTAATCAGGTGCTGCATGGGGGAGGATTTACACATCCTAATTTTCTTGCTCATGAGCGGTGGTGACTTTATAACAATACAAGCAGGCACATGGAAATTCTATCCGTGAATGTGGGGAAATGCAACAGGTGAAATGGAAATCTCCTAGGTTTGGCAGATTTAAGGCCAATTGGGATGTGGCAGTAAATTCCAGATTGAAGACCATTGGCATTGGGGTTTTGGTGAGGGATCATTTGGGTGGAGTTTATGCGGCTCTTAGCCGAACAGTACAATCGCAGCAAGAACCGATGGTGGCTGAAGCTATGGGTGCTTTAATGGCAATCGAATTTTTGTAGGGATCTGGGTTTACAGGATATTGAGCTTGAAGGGGATTCACTCCTTGTGGTAAATGCCATTAAAGATCCTGGTATTCAATGGAGTTTTTATGGGCAAATAGTGGGGGATGCAAGAGTTGTTCTCAACAATATGAGGAGTTGGTTTGTTGGCCATGTAAAACAAGATGCCAATATATGGGGGCACATCGATCACATTGGCCAAAGAAGGTGGAAGCACGTTGATGAGCAAATATGGAAGGAAGAAGTTCCACTTTGTATTGAGCGATATTGTTACTCTAGAGCATTATGCTCTTTCAATTTAGAGCTTTAGGGCTCTAGTTTGTCTTATCTTTTGATGAATTAATAGAAGAAGTTTTTATCAAAAAAGAGATCTTATGGGATAGTTGGTTGATGTCCCTACCTCCAGTCGTTTAGGTTGAATCAGCAGCACTCTATTTTTTTTTTTTTTTTTAAATTTTTGAAAAAAGCTATCCTAAAAACCGTTGCCGAACAAGTCCGGAGTCATTATCTTTACATTTTCTTCTTTTCTTATATTTGCATGATTATGGAATTATCTTTATATTTTTTTTTTTTCTTCTGTTCTTTATATTTCCAAAGATTGTGGACTATATGCCAAATTATTTGTTATATTATAAGAAAGACGCATCATACAAAGTGGAGAAGATGGGTAGATTCTTCAAGCTGTGTTATTAAGGAATTTCCCAAAGCACAAACCGATTAGTCGTATCACTGCAGGTAACCCCGACAAAGTCTTCCATATCCAATTTCCAAGTCAACTACTAAATGTTATATATGAAGAAAGAAGGAAACAAGTTATTTAAACACGTTATGTAATTTCCATTGCCTGAGCTTTGAGTGCAACCATATGATTGGCTTACTTAGTTCATATAAGATTTATATTCAATCACTCTCACAATAGGCTCGATGTGGTAAAACCATCTCTAAATAATTTTATATGTGATCAATTATTTCAAAATGGCTAATGGGGTTGGTCAACGGTCACCTTCAAAATTGTTTTGAAAGTGGTCGATCACCCTCAAAATAGCGAGATAAAGTGGCGAACATTCTAAAACAATTATAGTAGTGGTTGGCCATCCTTGAAATTGTGGATAAGGAGATCGGTCTACCCCAAAGTTTTTGAGTGATTGGATCACCCCAAATCGATTGATAATGGTGACTAACTACCCTCAAATAGCTTACGAGCTATTTGAGGATTACAAGAATGATCATTTTCACTCTTTATCATTGAGTACGATGAAAAGGTGTGGCATGATGAAAAGGTGCGGCGATGGTGGATCTAGATAGGCTCCAAGAAAGCAGGACCTTGAATTTCCATTGCTTGGGTTTTCAGTGCAACCATATAATTGGCTTAGTTCATATAAGATTTATATGGGTTAATTTTGGATCGGGCTAGTCTCCTTAAAGGAGCTTGAAGAAGAAATCATAGAATATGAGCGCTTTTGGAGCTTGGAAAAAATGGTGAACCTCTAGAAAAGTATCTATCTATATCTACAATTGATTGCTCTAAAACTTTTGGGCGCTTTTTGCCTCTATGGTGCAAAGTACTTTGGAGAATTGCAAAAACTCTCGAGTTCTGTTTGGTTAATAGGAAATTAAGTACCGAAAATTGCAATGTAAGTAGAAAATTTTAAGACAAAAAAATCGCGGTCACGATAGGTAGGATTAGTTTGTGTTCTTCATCGGCGATTTTCCCCATCCTGCATTCAAAATAGAATAGTTAGAGATAGTTAGAATAGTTGGGTTTTAATTGGGTGTTCACTTAGAGATTTGATTAATATATAGGTGTGAAAAAAATTTATCGTCAATAGTAGTAAAAATTTCTGAGATACAAAATGGCTGTGATTATACTTTATGATATGAGTCACATTATTGCAGTTGTGTGTTTAGGGATAATGTTAGGTTCACAAGTACTATAGTTTGATGTGTAGTTCGAATTAGTAATAATCTGGGTATAAAATTTACAGCAAATTAGTTTACTAAGGGAGAGGAGGAAATTGTTACCAATAATCTTTTAAAAACATTTGGATAAAATAATAATGAAAAATAACTTGTGCGTATTATACGCTAGTGTTAATGATGCAGGACAAAAGGAAAACAACAAAAAATAAAGAAGAACAAAATAAAAGATGGATAAATTTCTTGTTGATTAGAGTGACGCCTCAAAAAGAGAAATCTTATATCATGTTAAATTACCAGTTATCCTAAAAGCTTAAACTGATATAAAGAGGTAAATTTAATTACTTAATCATTATAATAAACTCAAAAACTAAATGTTATATAGTAAAGAAAGAAGGATTCAAGTTATTCAAACACGTTATTTCCATTGCTTGAGTTTTTTGAGTGACATTGGCATTTGGCAATGAGGTGGTAGTTTGGTTTATGTGCTTTTTTTTCCAATATGTTTTCGAAAGTTTTTTCTTTTTCTTTTTCTTCTTTTTATTTTTTTTTTTATTTTTTTTTATAGTTGTGATATGATGTAAAAATAAAAATAGTTTTGAATATTTTATATTTTAAATTATTTTTTAATGCTTCTATTTTTTTTTTTTTTTTTTTGGTTAAAAAAACATAGTTATTCTAAAAATTAGAGGTATCAAAAAATACCAAAGAACCAGATACCTCAGTTATGGTTTTTGGCATCCGATTATAACCGGGTAACCGGGTACCAATATATATATATTTGGCTTTTGTTTTTACTTTAGGTTTATATTTGCTTTTGAGTTTTGATTTAAGGTGTTTATATTTGTTTGTTTGTTTGAGAATCCTCGTTAGTCATTACAGACTTTGCCTCTTTGTCTCCTCTCAATTTCTGCTTCTCTCTCTATAACTAGTTCAATCTCTCTCTTAATCTCTCAGCTTCTGCGTTAAAGTGAATTAAAGAAGAAATAAACAAGCATAAGAAAGAATGAATGAGATGGTGAAGACGCGTTAAGCAACAGGAAAAAAAATGGAGAATATGAAAACCATGGGCGTGAAACAGGGGTAGAGAGAAAAGAAAAAGAAGAAGAAAAGAGGAGGAAGTGGGGAGCAAAAATAAGCCCAAAATACACAAAATTTAAAAAACTGGTTACCCGATCTGGATAACCGGGTACAAACCGGAACTGGCCGATTATCGTAAAACCGGTTAACCGGAAGCTTGATTACAGGTTCTAGTTTTCCAAAATCAATAACCGGGGTACCCTAGTTCGGTTCGATTTTGGCCAATAACCGACAACTAGGACCGGGTTGCCCCTACTAAAAATTGTTGTCAAATGAGTCTAGAGTTATTATGTTGGGGAAAATATAACTCTTTGAATTATCACCTATTTTGCAATTACGCCTTTAAACTTTAAAAGTGATCAAGGCTCTACATACTACCATTATATGTCAAATTGACTCTTTTGAATTTTCTTCCAAAAATACACTCTTAAAGTTGACATGCGATAGTAGTATGAAAGGTCCGATGTCACTTTTTAAAGTTTAGAGATGTAAGTGCAAAAAATGATAATTCATAGGGCTAAATAAATTTTTCCTATTATCTTTATGTTTTTCCTTCTTCTTTTCTTTATATTTCCAAAGATTGTGGACCATATGCCAAATTATTTATTTTATTATGAGAAAGACGCGTTATACAATTATCACCGCTATATGGTCTAATCTTCTTTACCTTTATTCAATGTTCACACGAGAATTAGAGAGGCAAGACATGGGTGATTCTTGATTAGAGATCTTTTTGTTTTGGTTTTATTCATCATCAAAAAATTTTAATGTTCAAAGGTTTTGAAGAGTCAATGATTCAGGTCTTTCTAATGGGGTCAATGGGGAAGATGGGTAGGAAAATCCCTCACGTGATCAGTAGATTATTCGATTGTGGTATAAAGGAATTTTCAAACCACGGACCAATTATCACATGGGTACCCTTTGACTTAGGGGTGTCAAAGCGATTCGATTGTGATTCGTTATGGGTTAGCGATAGTGAAATAGATAACCGCCCGCTAACTTTTTCAAAATTGGGCTTTTGGGCTTTTGAGTATTTTGGGATTTCTTTAGGGCTTTTCGGGCCTTTTTGGGCTTTTTTTTTTGGCTTTTGGGCCTTTTGGGGTTTTACCTTTTTTAAAAAAAAAAAAAAAAAAAAAAAATTAGTGTCTTCTTGGGCCCAATTGCTATAAAAGAGCCCATATTGAAAAATCAAAATATTTGACCCAAAATTTACATTTACTTGTACTTTAAAAAAATTTCCTTAAATATTAAATCATAACCGGTTAACCTTTTAAAAAAAAAAAAAAAAAAATTCAACACAACATACAAAAAAAAAGGTTTTGGAATTCAGACAACTATCACAATATATAATGATAGTACATTAATACTTAAATTATGTTTATAAGTAATACATTGATCATTGTTTAATCCAATGTCAATTACTTAATTTGATATTATACAAATCATATCATCATCATACATTAATAATATGATTCACTTGAAGTCTTGAATAAAGTATTTGAATTGTCATTAAATCATATGATTAAGTATTGATATTATACATTTATATTATTCATATGCATATATAGACTTATAACATATATAGACTTATAAGTTTATAAGATACATTAGAAATAAATCTCTAGATATTTAATTGTTGTATTAGTATGAATTGGTATACTTATGAGTTATGTCATATTATATATGTATAATTTGTTATTATATAATCAAATGATTTAATGATCAATTGATCATGTGATATAATCATATAAATTATAGTGATAATATATTAATATTCAAATTGTGATTTAATTATTTAAAAAAATTGTGATTTAATGATCAAGTGATTATATGATATAATCATATAAATTATAGTGATAATATATTAATACTCAAATTGTGATTTAATTATTTTAAAAAAATTGTGATTTAATGATCAAGTAATTATGTTATATATATAAATATTTTTATAATTATAATTATAAAAATATATTATATAAAAAGCGATTAGTAAACCCAATAAGCTACTGTCGCTAACCCTAAGGCGATTAGCGATTATCTGATTAAGCGGTTAATCGGTTAACGATTAGCGATTAGTGATTAAAAACCGCTTCGCATGATGACACCCCTACAAAATACACCAAAAATCCTCTATCACTGCCATCTTGGCGTCGAATGACCCCAAATTTTCTAAGTTGTCAAGGATTTCATTGAAGTCTCCACACAGCCAAGCTTGTGGAGTAAAAGAATACAAATGTCATGTCGATCCCAAGATTCCTTTCTTTTTGAGCGTCGAGATGTCCATAGAATCTTGTAAACTTCCATACAGCTGGACTTTCAATTTTGACCGTAGCATTAATATGCCTCGGCTAAATTTTGTATTTCCACTTCAAACTCCTCCTTCCACAACAACTCTAAGCCACCACTTAGCCCCACGCATTCCACCACAAAGGCATTCGCAAAGCCAGTTGGACTCGATAAATTCAGGCTGATCGCGTAACTTGGTTTCCATTAAGAAAACCATTTTGGGTTTCTTTTCCTTTATCATCGACAAAGGTCTCGAGCGGCTCGAGGTTCCCAAGCATCCGCGGTTCCAACTTATTAAACTCATAATGCTTCTCAGCACGCCATCTTATTTCCCCACAGTTCTTTCATCCCAGTGAGCTTTCCTTTTTGCTTGCATGGCTTGAAATCCCGGACCACACACCCCCCAAGTCCGTTTCCAAAAATAACACTCGGTTTTGGACCCTCCACTATATCCCCTAGCTTTGACCCTTGTTTTTCTTCCAAGTCCTCGCATTACTTGGAATCTTAGCAGTTGGGTTTGCTCAGAATGGGCTTGCAACCTTGGATCACAAAAGACCCATCACCCATTAGAGCTGGAAAATAAGATCCATCACTACTAACCACGTGGCAATCTTCCAAAATATTTTCCTTCCCCTATATCTCCTTCATGCATAGCTTGCTGTCCCTCAATTTTCTCTCTAGCCTCCGAGCTGCTCCCAATGTTCGACTTGCTCTAATCTCAGCCTGTATTACAAAGTCTTCCATATCCAATTTCCAAGTCAACTACTATGCCGACTTCAACTGAGAAACTATATGTTATATAGTGAAGAAAGAAGAAATAAATTATTCAAACACGTTATTTCCTTCTTCTTTTTTCTTTTTTTTTTTTTTTTTTTTTTTTTTTGCCTGATTAATTCGATGACAAGATCAATCACTATTAAATCAACCTAACAGAGAATTAAGTATTAAGTATATAGTTTTGATGTGTAGTTCGAATTAGTCATAGTCTAGGCCTAAAATATTGGGTTGAAGTGTGCTTGAACTGATTCTTATAATTGTGTATATCTCTTACATGAATAAACATGAAGAGGAACGAGACAAAGATAAGGTGTGGGATTTCACCTCTTTTTCGTAGCCAATTACTTTTAAGAGAAATGCTTGGTGTTCTTCTAGTATTCTCTTAACTGTGATGTGGCTTTTAAAATCACCAATAAATCAAAAGTCAATAATGATAATTTCAAACTCAATGGTAATTTTAAAAGCCAAATTACAATTGGGAGAACACTAGAAGAACACCTAGTATTTCCCTTAATTTAATGAGGGAGGAGAATAAAATGTTAAATTACCACTTAACCTAAAAGCTTAAGGGCTTATTTGGTTCATCGAATGCGTATTCCATTAAGAAAGGCTCAATGGAAATAGTTATTACGGGGATAAAATGATAGTGAAATAAAATACTTATTCGATTCTTTAGTTTGATAACAACACATGCAAAAGCTGAAATTTAATCAAAATTACTAAAAACCTCATGCTATTTATTTCTTGTTCTTTTTTTTTTTTTTTTTCTCTCACATAAACAAAGAAAAATAGAAAATAAAGTGGGTGGTGACCACCCACGAAGCAGCCGAGTGGCCGCCACCCAAACCACCCGATGCCCTCAAGGGTGGCGCGACCACCCCAAGGAGCTCGGGGTGGCCCGACCACCACGAGCGGGCTTGGGGTGTCGTAATCACGCATAAATGCAACGGGGTGGCCACACCACTCCCGAGGCGCCTCGGGGTGGTCCCCATTACCTCTTCTTTATTTTCATGTTTTTATTTATTTTTTTATATTTTGTTTTTTTGTTTTTTTCTGTTTAAGTTTTAAATAAAATAAAAAATATTATGGGTGTTTTTGAAAAATTTATTTAATTTTTAATGAATAACTATTCCTTTTACTTTTTAGAAGAATAACTATTTCTCTATGTAAGGGATTAATCATTCCACATGAATAACTATTCTAGGAATAAACCTATACCAAACAAAAGAATTACTATTCCATTCCAGGGTCTATTACATAAACCAAACAAGGCCTAAGTTTAAATAAAGAGATAAATTTAATCATTTAATAAATATTTTAACATTTTCCCTCACATGTGACTCAAACTCCATTTTAATAGATGAGGCTCAACACTTGAAAATTTTAATTGAAATTGTTGTAGATCATAGAGGCCCAACCTTTGCCAAAGCGAGTTAAATCGGTCATTATCTTTATATTTTTCTTCTTTTCTTTTTTTGCCTGATTATGGAATTATCTTTCTAAATTTTCTTCTTTTCTTTATATTTCCAAAGATTGTGGGTCATATGCCAAATTATTTGTTTTAGTATGAGAAAGATGCGTATACAATTATCACCACTATATGGTCTAATCTTCTTCGATCACCTTTATTCAATGTTCACTCAAGATGTAGCTAGAGAGGTAATTTCATGGGTGATTGGAAAACTTTTTCGTTTTGGTTTTATTCAGAGGTTTCGAAGAGTCAAGTAGTCAATTACGTCGTCAAGTCTTTCTAATGCAGGTCAATGGAAAAGATGGGTAGGAAAATCCCAAAGCACAGACCAATTATTATCACATGGGTACCCCCCCGATTTACTCTAATCTCAGCCTGCATTACAAGTCTTCCATATCCAATTTCCAAGTCATCAACTACTACCGAGTTAAACTCGATCATCAGAAACTATAAATGTTATGTCATGAAGAAAGAAGGATTATAAAGAGAGAATCTCATATGTGTACCATTTATAAGGATTGTGTTGATATTAATTAGTTTCTTGATATACCGTTTATAAACATCGATCATTGCGATTATAGGTATCACATAATTTGAAGGTATTGTTCAAAATCTTCAAGAACATGTCGATTTAGTTACAATGTTATGTTCACAAGTATAGTTTTGATGTGTAGTCAAATTAGTCATAATTTGGGTCTAAGACATTAAGTAGATGTGTGCTTGAATTAGTTGTTAACATTTTATGCACTCCATGAATAAACATGAAAAGAAACAAGCCAAGATTTGAATTTAACCCCTTTTGGTAAAGCCAATTAGTTTAGTGATGGAGGAAAGGAAATCAATTATTGATAATCTTGTAAAGACAATTGGAGTAGTTCATAATGAAAAATAGCGTGTGCATACTATAGGCTGGTGTTTACAAGCTAATGTAGTAGTACATTCAAATTCTATCTTAGTAGTATTATTGGCAACAAAACTAAATATGAGTGAACTAAGACAACATTTACTGACAACTATGTATGTAGCATATCAACAAGCATACAAATAAGACAAAAAGATTGGTTATGCAACATTTCTTGTATTTGATATTGGAATCTGTTGGGGGTAAATAGCATTAAGGCTTAAGCCTTCCAATAAGCCTTTCCCTCTCCTCTCTGCTAAGGTTTCATCTCTAGCGAGCACTATCGGAGGTTCTCCCCTCCGGCCCTCCTTCCCTCTCCCTCTTCGCCTCCACCCTCCTCCCATCCCATCGCCCTCTTTCTCTTAGCGAGCTAGCCTATTTACTTTATGCCCCTATCTCTTTGGGCGATTTTCCCTTCCCTTCCTCTCCACATCTTCCCCCTCCTTTGGTCCTTTTTTTTTTTTTTCTTCTAGGCTTTTGGATCGGCCGTTCTTTGCCCGATCTCTGTCCTTACAAACCCACATCATCTCTCGCCCTTACTGTCCTCTTGGCTTTGTCCAGGTTCTTGCGTTCTAGCCATTTTCCCGACAACCTTCCTCCCGACATGGTTTCTATTTTGGGTTTCTTGTTTCTTTATTTTATTTTCTTATATTCTCACCTTTTCTTGTTTCTTTGTTTGTTGCTAGAGTTTGTGTTTGTTTCTTTCTAGTTTTGCTTTTCTTGTTTTACCTTGTCTAGGTACTCTTTGTGGGTGATGCTCATGGGGTTTCACTCAAACTCGCATCCTCGTTTGAGTGTGCCGCGATCACCTCCACGCTTGCTCCGCCGCCCATAGTCTTCTGCGGAGCCTTTCTCGGGCCCCACCTCGATGAGCTTCCACACCCCTTCCGTTTTCAGTTTCCAGCGAGAGTGCGATCGGCTCTTCTTTCAAACTCTTGTCATAGTGTGCTTTTACATTGGTTATTTCCTGTAATTTTGTTTGGCTTTCCTTTTTTGTTCTTTCGGTTTGTTTTATTTCCTTGTATCGGTTTTGTTTTTCTTATAATAATGCTCGGTCCTCTCTCTCTCTCTCTCTCTCTCTCTCGATATGCCCACTTAATGCCCTTGAGGTAGTTGATTTAGTCCGGACCTTTGGGTTGTGGATGTGAACATTATCTGGCTTTTGAGTTGAGGAGGATGAGTTTTGACTTGAGTTCTCTGTCCTCAATCTTTGAGGAATAAAAGCTACTTATGCATTGGTTTGAGTTTGTTTGGCGCAAATATCTTTGTTTAATTTGAAAATTAGCCATAGGTTAGCGGATTTTGTTTGAGTGCGGAATGTATCGCCATCTTTGGCGCTTGTAACCACGTAGCCAGCTATGGTTGGTTCAAAACTTTGCTCTGTGTTGTTTGAGCTTTATGCTCGTTTATCAATGAATGAGATTGAGTATTTGAGAAAAGAATGCATTAAGGTGAACACCAATTTCAAATGCTCAGTGGAATTAATCTACCTCTCTTTGTGCAAATTAAATAGTCACACTAGCACCCAAAAGAAACTTCAAATGCAGAATAATAATCAAGCAACCACAAGCAAGACACCAAGATTTTACATGGAAAACCCTCCAATGCGAAGGTAAAAACACGAGGACCTAGTCTAGTCAAATCTTACACTATCAACAATAATGAGTTTACAATTTCTTCCTTAGAGAAATATCTAGAAGTTATCACCACATCAAGATTACATGCTTCTTGGATTAGACATAAATTCATCACCCTAAAGTAGATTCCAACAAGAATAAAGAAAGATTTTACCAAGTAGGTACTAGCAACAAGCAACTAAAGAGGAATTTCAACGATCGACACCAATCAATACATATCACTCGTCAAATCGGAGCAACATACTAAAATTACATCAAGATCGGACAACAAATGACCTTCAATCTTTGATGGATGCAATTAAGAAAAACCTTTTTGTTCTTTTCTCTTCTCTGTCTCCTTCGGCGTCACTCTTTCTTCTCTTCTTATTCTTTTCTCTTGTCTCTCATAAACACACGTCGTGTGTTTCTCTTATATAACAAACAAAATGATTTTACCCTTTGTTTGTCCACGTGGAGTTGGTCCCCACATAAGAGGACCAACCCAACAAAATCAATCATCGGGCTTCCATTGTTGAAACAGTTAAACTATTTTTGAACAATTTTCTACACTATCAACTATTGGATTTGTCTCCATCATCTTTGGCATATGAAAAATGTTGGTTGCTTAGGTAGGTAGAGTGCATGTTCATTGCTAATCATTGAGATTACATCAAGCATGGTAAGTCGATCAGCCGGGCTTTCTTGGACACAAATAAGGCCAATATTAATGAACCTCAACAGCATAGCGATGAAAGAAGCATATCCTATTGTTGGCTCCATCAAGTCCAAACTTCAATCATTTCTCCATGACTCCCAAGCCTAGTTTCATTTCAAATCAGACTAAATTTAATTAAAACTAATAGCATTTTAATTTATAAGGTTAATGTAAAACACGGAATTTGGGAGAGCATAAAAGCTACGTATGTAACTAAGAAGATTGAGTGACTCGGTGTTAAAGAAGCTAGTGTTCTTCCTACCAGTCACAATCTCTAGCACCAATACTCCAAGCGAAACACATCGGACTTTATCGGTATTGACCCTTGATAGCATATTTGAAAACATGTACCCACTGAATTCCAAAATTTGGTACATCACTCTTTTAGTAGCTTGCTAAGAGAATTTAATTGGAAATTGCACATATCATATGTAAAGCAGGTTGCATAGTACTTACTAAGTTCCAACAATTTGTTTTGTGTTTGCTTGTGTTCATCGCCTCCAAGTCCAACTATTCCAACCATGCGAGAATCGATATTTTTGGATTCATTTCACTATCAAGAGAATGTTATTCGGTTTTAGATCTCTATGTATGATTTGTAACCTTGAATATTGATGAAGATAAAAAAGCCCTTGGCGATCCCTTCAATAATATGTATGCGTGTCCCATTCTAACATTTTTCTCATGGTTGGATCTATTTAAATAGTACAACCAAGGAAATTAGTACTTAGGAACCTAGAAACATCTTGAGAAAAAATACACATATAAACATATACATTAGCATGGCATAACGGTGGTGGGAGGTGGCGAGCAAAGGAAAGTAGGGAGTCACACATAGCATAGCAGCTGCACACGTCAAGCAGCGTGTGGAGCACGCTCTGACAGTTTGATTTTGGAAAAACCAAGTCCAAAGATTTCAAGAAGGGGCAAATCGAGGCTAGGAAAGGTTGAAAGAGGTGATGACTAGATGATCTACCGTGGAGGAGGAGATGGCGGAGGCTGTTGAAAAATGATAAATCGCCAAAGTCAATGGATAGGGCCTCCAAAGAGGCGGTTGGAGCCTCAAAAGAGGCAAGAAAGGCGGGGAGAGGCGGAATGGGGATTAGAGATGGTAGTTTAAGGGTGGTATGGGTACATTCCCAAAATTGTTTAAAGAGGTTTTTCTTTTTTTCTTTTTTTTCTTTTTATATAGTTGTGATATGATATAAAAATAAATAAATGTTTTACATTTTAATTTATTTGTTAATGCTTTTATTTAGTTTTTAGTTTTTTTTTTTTTTAAAAAAAAGTTATTCTAAAAACGATGCCAAACTAAATGAGTCATTATCTTATATTTTTTCTTCTTTTCTATTTTGCGATTATGGAATTATCTTTATATATATTTTTCTTATTATCTTTATATTTGCCAAGATTGTGGACCATATGCCAAAATATTTGTTTTATTATGAGAAAGACGCATTATACAATTATCACCACAATATGGTCTAATCTTCGTCGATCACCTTGATTCAATGTTCACTCAAGAATTAGCTAGAGAGGCAATTTCATGGGTGATTGGAGATCTTTTTCCTTTTTGTTTTATTCATCATCAAAAAATTTTTAATGTTGAGACGTTTTGAAGAGTCAAGTTGTCAAGTCTTCCTAATGCAGCTGGTCAATGGAGAAGATGGGTAGGAAAATCCCTCACCTCACCTGTAGATATTTCGATAGTGGAATTTACCAAAGGAGTGGCTTAGGGCAAAATGGGGGTTCAAAATCTTATGTTCACAAGTATAGTTTTTATGTGTAGTTGAATTAGTCATAATTTGGGTTTAAAATATTAAGTAGATGTATGTTTGAATTAGTTGTTAACATTCCGTCTCTTACATGAATAAACATGAAAAGAAATAAGCCAAGATTTCAGATTTCAACCCTTTTAGGTTGCTATTGAGGGGAAGGAAATCAATAACCGATAATCTTTTAAAGACACTTGAAGTTGTTGGCAACATTTATATCTATAGCCCTTCAAAAAAAAAAAACATTTTTATCTATAGTATCATTGGCAACAAAACTAAAATGAGTGAACTAAGACAACATTTAGTGACAATTATGTAGCATATCAACATGCTTCCAAATTAGGCTGAAAAGATTGCTTCTCCAACATTTCTTTTCTTTCACATAGGAATCAATCATCGGGCTTCCATTGCTGGAAATAGTTACACTATTTTTGAGCAATTTCTGCTGTATAAGCTATTGAATTTGTGTCCATCATATCTCGGCCTATGAAAAGCGGTGGTTGCTTAGGTGTAGGTAGAGTGCATGTTCATTGCTAATCATTGAGATTACATCGGACATGGTAGGTCGATCGATCGGGCTTTCTTGGACACAAAGAAGGCCAATGTTAATGAACCTCAACGAATAGAAGTGAAAGAAGCATATCTATTGTTGGCTCCATCAAGTCCAAACTTGATCGTCTCTCCACAACTCCCAAGCCTAGTTTCATTTCAAATAAGACAAAATTTAAGTTAAAAGTAATAGCATTTTAATTTAAAAGATTATTGTAGAACATGAGAATTTGGGAGAGTATAAAGCTACATACATATCTAAGAAGCGGAAAGACTCGTTGTTATAGAAGCTCTTGTTTTCTGCTGCTCACAATCTCTAACACCAATACTCCAAAACTAAACACGTCGGACTTTATTGAGTACAAACCATCCATAGCATATTCGGAGACATATAGCCACTACAATCCAAAATTTAGTAAATGAACCTATCAATAGCTTGCTCAATGAATTTACCTAGGAATTGAAAATATCAAATGTAAAACAAGTTGCATACTTACTAAGTTCCAACAATTCGGTTTGTGTTTGCTTGTGTTTCATTGCCTCCAACTATTCGAGCCATGCCAAAATCGATATTTTTGGATTCATTTCACTATCAAGAGAATGTTACTAGGTTTTAGATCTCTATGTATGATTCGTAACCTTGAATGTTGATGAAGATAAAGAAGTCCTTGACGATCCCTTCAATAATACGTATCGTGTCTCCCAACCTAAAATCTTTTTCTTGGTTGGATCTATTTAAATAGTGCAACAACAAAATTAGTGCTTAAGAACCTAGAAACACATAAGAAAAAATATATAAATACACATATATATACATAAACATGCACTCACTAAAAGGTAGTAGTCCAAACTTTTATTGGGCATGTACTCATATATTAATATCTTTTATCTCTCGCTCGATGCAACAACCCAAGAGTCGACAAGATTTCTATGCTGGAGTTTTGCAATTAGTATTGTCTCATTTCTGAACTCCTCAATTCCCTGTCCAGATCTTTTTGAAAGCATCTTCACTGCAATTTCTTGTCCTCTAGATAATTTTCCCTAAGAAGGAGAACCATAAACTCTTTAAAGTGAAGGTTTACCATTAATGTAGGTTTTATTAATAGTGTTCAAAGCACGTTCATCGGGAAAATATAACGTACCTTGTAGACAGGTCCAAAACCTTCTTCTCCAAGTTTATTCACAACTGAGAAATTATTTGTTGCAACTAATACACTCTCATAGCTGAATAGTGGTAACTCAGCATCCTTCTTCTCTCGTTTCTTCGTATTATTTTCAGTGTTCATTCCATCATTAATTGCATGGAGTTCAGTATCAAAATCAAATAATAGTAGATTATTACTTGAAGGGCTCTCTCCTGTTTGATCCAGAATGATAAGAATTTGTCACTATACATGGAAATGTAGTGTTTGGTCAGAGAAAATCAATTGAGTAATGCCGATATCTAAAGGTAAGTAAGTTTATTTAGTCATTTCCGCAAATAAGTACTAATAATTTAGTAATTCATTCACATTTTAGGGAAATGACCAAATAACTGCAAAGCTCCTTCCCCAAGACATGGTGAAGTTTGTGGGGATCCATCACCAACTAGTGACAGTAATTAGAACAAGGACTTTCCTAAGAAAAGGACTTGTGACAATTTTTATATGTATGAGATTAAGGTAGACTTCCTTGTAATTTTTTAAAGTAATTTCCATATATAGTTAGAACATTTACACTTACCGATGCATTTGAGCTTTCCTTTGCATGACAGAATGAATTGAGAGGCATAAGATAAGCCCTATTGCAGGAATCAGCACAGCTACCCATACTTTCCATTTTTGCCTAATTATGATGACAATAATCAAGTATTAGTTCACAACGAAAGATAATATATATAATTATGTATTAGCTCAACCATACTTCTCATTTCACTCATCATACCTTTGGTACTTGAATCTGGATACTCATCAGCAGCAAGTCTGAGGTAGATATCTTGTCCAATCTCGCCACCATATGAAAGTTGAAGTAAGTTCAAAGAGCTTCTTCCCATATCATACACCCACTCTATTATAAGCATAAGCTGCAAGAACAATTTTCATGCAAGCCAATTCACAACTGCTAGCATTCAAGGCCAAAATATATGCTTTCGTATAAACAGGCAATCGCATGTTTGGTATTTTCATGAACCAATCTTTTTGACATTAGCATGCGTATTATTCTCACATTGCAAAGGAGATTTCCTCACACAACCACTTGACCAATCATTTAGCCTGGTATCTTCCATAGAAAATGGTTTGAAACCTTTTAGACACTCCCCAAGGTTTGAGAAATTGTCAGGGTATTGTGCCACGCCAAATGCACCACACAAGCGTAGACATCAGATAGGTTGGTCGGTGCAGTCCAAAATATGTTCAAACGGAGGCGACAGGCAGCCACACACCAGTACCATGTAAGCCGTCCTGTTTGGTCAATTCAAAATCTAGCAAGGTTAGAAGGATTATGAAGAGAGTAGGTAAAATATCTCTCACTTTCATTTTACTTGACACAAAACTGAAGTTGAAGATAACGCTCCTTTCAGAAAATGAGGTGAGATTTGTTTAAATTTAAACTCCAGAACTCCAATAGATTTGGGATCTGTTCCACTCTAAGAAATATTGATTGCTTCCATTTAGGTCTAGCCCATACGAGAACACACCAGGTGATGGATCTTGTGAATTTTCCATGAAATGAGCTGCTGTGGTTTTCAGTAACCTTATCGATCCCATTCTTTGCACCTGGCAGCCATGTATCAGGTTGGATGGTCGAAACTCTCCCAAAATATAGAAGAAATGTTCGATCTACCTCTCAAAACCAAATTTCCATCATCACCATGAGTACTGCTTCAGTTATATTTGACTGAGGAAATGTCAAATTTGTTGACCAAACTGGGTTCTCGGAGGAACCTTAAAAGGAAGAATAGTGCCATTTTCTGAGAGGTAAAGTCTTGAGGAAGATGGGAGAGACAAAGGTTTTCTCTGTTTGCTACCCAAACAATTTCCTCATGAAACATTTTATACCATATGCCCAGGTAGATTTTTGATGAAGTGCCTGGTTTGAAGAAACCAGCTCAAATTTGCTACCTTGAGATAATATGGTGTCGCTCTCTATGAGAAAGAGTGACCGCAGTGAAAGTATCACCAGCTATGGAGGAAGCATGCTCTGTAATAAGAAGACATGATTAGAAGCAGAGCAAATAAGAGCCGTGGTTTCCTCAATCATTATTCTCATATATCTTTCTGTATAACTTGCTAACAACACAGTTAATAATTACAGAAAAAATGCTAGAAGAAAACTTGGTTCCTGTTTTTTCTAAACAATACAGAAAAGAGAAGGGGAAGGAGCAACAAACAAAAATTTAAAGAAAACAATACAAATGAGAGCTACTAGAAAGCATATTCATAAGATTTGTGACCCACATCCCATTTGGGAGCTAGATGAGCTCTCTGATTGGCTTGCCTTTGGACTTTTGAGGCTTACCAAGGAACGCAGACTAAAAAGACTTGGGGACTTTTTTGTGACAAAGATCACCTCCAAAGATGCTGGCCATTCCTTACAGATAACAATTGAATTGAAACAACTGAGCTCTTTTGTTTGTAATTGTGTATGTCCAACACTTTTGTGTCAAATATCAACTTGAGTCAAACTTTTATTTCTGCGTGATCATAATTTCTGGCAGAATAGTAGTATTACATAGATCAGAAAAAATTTTCAGAAGGAAAATATTACATATATTTGAAAAAATCTAATAGTCTCCGATCTACATCTAGAAGGAGGTTGAATAGGTATTTACCAACAATAAACAGAATTAAAAATCTTAAGCATGCAACAACACCAAAATATATATATATATATATATATATATATATATATATATATATATATATATATATAAAGTTGTAAATCAAGAGACACATATATTTGGTTATGAAGATAATTCTTAAAAAGTAAAATCAGTCGAGGAGTTAGCCAACTCTAAATGCATCTACTATAGAAGACTACTGTTACAAATTGTTTCACTTGAAGACCAAATCTTATAGCCCTAGTAAATGAGACGTTCACCTCCCACCACAGTAGCTTCAAAAGTTTAATTTGGCTTTCTTCTATATGAATCACATTAACCAACGAACCTTATTCACTTCAGATCAAAAATATGATTGGTCTTTTCCTTTTTTCATGTAGAGGCGCCCACCCAGATTTTTTTCAATAAATGGAGGCACTCAAACTTTCACAAGAATTTATTTTCTCAATTTAATCTTAAGTAATCAAATTATATTTTTAAACTTTAATATTTGAATTGTTCTTTTAAGTTAATGTGTTGATGAATATAAAGACATTCTTTATATATTTTAACATTAAGTACTACATTCTTTGTAGTTAATGTGTTGATGATTATTATTTATTTATATTATTTAATATTTTTTACAATAATTATGTTTCAGTTATTTCTTTCAATTTTTTTTTTTAATAAGTATTTCTTTTGGGTCGGTCACCACTCACTAGTGTATATATTAAGGAAAATTTCAAATTGGGGAACATAGCTTTTAGCCCCATGGTTCCGACCGTGGGCTAATCATCACCAGACCATCTTGCATCTTTTCTATTGGGCAGGCCCAATTAAGTGCTGCATCTTCGAATGGACCAATCTAGAGGAGATTGTAAACCCTTGATGAGTCTCATCTCAATGGCTGGGATCGGTTGAGGAAGCTCAACCGAGCTTGCTGTTCTGGTACGTTTCTCAATTCGAAGTTTCGATAAGTTGTTGAATTAATTCTTTGTTTGGTTGCTGGGAAAATGTAGGAAAATAAGCGAATTGATGTTTAATTATATCTTGAATTTCCATTGATGTAGATTGAAGTAAATTTGGAGAAATTTCCTCCAAGCCAATTTGGAGGAAATTTCCTCCAAAACCTCGGAAACAGATCATCTCAATTTCATTTGAAATTGTGTATCCATTAGTACATTTAGGGCGCAAACTAGTCCAAAAATTTGCCCTTAAAAGAAAATGACAATCTTGCCCTCCTAAATCAAATAAATGAATACTATCTATTTTATTTGAAATAGAAATGATCATTTTCCACCTCAATAAGTGACATCACTGACTTGTGTCATTCAACATCTTTAGATTTATCAAAAATTAATGTTTAGATTCTTGGGTTAGTAGAATGACAATAAATGACTCTTAAAAATATTTAAAAAAATGTGAGAGATGACTTATGCGTATTAAAGTAACCAAGTAGATTGAAGAAATTTCCTCCAAACTGGTTTGGAGAAATTTAATCCATATAAAAATGCTATTTCGCATATTCTCATCATTTTTTCAGCATGTTCAGCAAATGTGGCATGCTTATTTAATTTTGATTTTTAATTTTTT